>VFXL01000053.1:0-100001 GCA_009761765.1 Phenacoccus solenopsis | reverse complement strand
TTGGTTCGAAATTACGGCGCATTTTATATGTACGCGATTGTATCGATATGATAACGATATTATTTGACGTATTTTGCAGAGAGTAGATTTAAGGGATAACAACGTCCAAAGTAGCGGTTTAACAGCGCTGTTGGAATGCCTTAAAGAAAATTCGAGTTTAATAAGACTGGATTTAGATAAACTGCCTCGCAAATCCGCATTTACCGTAAGTATCCGTTTAACTGTGATATATGACCGACGAGGGTGGATGTGGTAATACCGAGGTTATATTTGGGTTGACAGGAAAGCTCAGCTGTGAAGTATAAATCGTTGGTGGAGGAGATACGGGAAAAATGCGCGGAAAACGAGAAAGCCATAATGGAGCGTAAGAACCAGTCGGAGGCGTGTAGCAGCGAAGAAGAAGATTCGGTGAAAGAACTGAGCGCCAAGTACAGGAATCTGCAGCTGTCGGTGGTCGATTCGCGTAAGATCTCGTTGACGTGCGAATCGTTGGAGTTTCGGCCGGTGGAGAACGTGGTGCAGAGTTCGAACTTCTTGGGCGAGCCGAAAAAGAACGGTAGACTGAGGAGTCCGGCTCCAAGCCCGATACCGAGTCCGGTATCCAGTCCGTCGCCGGTACGTAGTCGTTTCCAAGTGTCGAAGGTGGTCGAAGGGCAGAATTCGTCTTCGCCGCCGTTCTATAACCCTGGAGTGGCGTACAAAGGCGCTTCCAGGTTTAAAGTTACCGTCGTCGAGCCGGAAACGAAAGCGTTGAGCGATAGCAACGCTTCGGCCGAGGATAATAAGGAAATCACGCTGACCATTAATTACCCGGCGGCCGGCGACAAGTACTCCGGTAAGGAGAATAAAAACGAGGACGCGAAAAACGCGACCAAGTCTCGAAGAGACGACGAAGTTACCAAACACGATAAAACGAAGAATGCGAAAAGCAACGAATGCCGGAAAGAGGAGAAAATGGTGAACGCTAGCGCAGCGAGCGCCAAAGGTAAGGACGCGTGTAATCCTATAACGGAGAAAATACGTAAATTATCGTGGGTCTCGCCCATACTCCAAGCACCATCGGCCGCCATCGAGTCGGCCAAGATACCGACGAATTTGGAGAAATTATTAGGCTTGTTTCAAAACCCGTTCGTGCGTAGTTCGAGTAAAAGCGGACCCGACGAGACCATCAAATCGGCCAGCAGCGAACCCATACTCAGCGAGAGTTACGACCGGACAGACATCGAGGTGCAGTCGTGCGATCGCGTTCCGCCGAATACCGAGCAGTCGTCGTTGAGTTCGGTCGATTTGACGGTCGCCGAAGAGAACAGTTGTACTAACGAGTTTAGTAAATTAAGCGAAAACATCATTAGGAAGCTGTCCGAAGAGATTAAATATAAAGAAGAGAAGCTACTGGGTAACGCGAACTCGAGTAGTAAAAGCACAGACGACGCACACAACACCGCTAACCAAGTGCCCGGTGATGTTTCCGATTCCAAAGCCTTTCCAGCAACGTGGCCCCAGAAATTGTCGCCTACTTATATACCCTCGCCTAGTAAGAGCTCTCCGAATATTTTAGAAGCTACAGCCTTCGTGTTGCTGCAGGGGCACGTTTCATCGGATTTAGCGAGTAAGTGAATGGAACGCGAAATGTGTGTAATTAATTCCTTTCTTTTTGTCGAGTGTTTTTCCTCTCTCTTCTTTCTGTTCTTTGGTTCTTTGGCAGGACGCGACCAGTGGCGATGATGAAATCGTTACTGGCATTTCGGTGAATAGTAGCTCGTGTGTTCTTGAACACTGTGTCGCCGATGTTGAGTGGTGTTATAACGCTTTGAATTTTTATCGATACGATGCTACGTAGTGAGAGGTATTTGATACGTAGGAATGTTTTAAGAGTGCTTGTTATTACGTGTGAAATTTCACCGTATGTGGGCTGACGAATGCGAACGTAGCATTAGGCGAAAAGTCTGCTCTCTGGGAACGTGCGATTATTCGTTTTGAAAAACTCGAGCTATGTTGAATGAATATCGCAGTTTATTAAAAGAATAAAATATAGTGTGTATTGTCTTAATGTGAGCAACCTTAAATTACAAGTATAGCTACTTATTTCACGTTCATACGATTGCCTGTCCTTTTAAACATTCAAGGAGTAAAGCTGTAGCCATAATATATCATTGAGGGGGGCTGGGAGCTAGCTCGTGAAAATTATTTTCAAACATACATTTCACAGGTTCATAGCCAGCGTAATAGGAGGCAAAGGAGTTTTTTCAGAGTCTAATTTTTTTTTTAATCTTCAAAACAAAATTTTGGAATGTAGCACTTCCAAGACATAATATTATTTAAAAAAATGAAAAATTGAATTTTCAGCTGAGTTTTTAACTCGAAAACGACAACTATTACAGCCTATTTAATTGGGGAAGGTGGGATCTTCTAATTTCTACGTTTCAGGCTATTTGTAATCATTTATGACGAATTACTTACTTTTTGGTATTATATCAAAGTGAATAAAATTACTCAAGTAGGTTACACTACTTGATGATGACGTAAATTTTGAATCAATTTATTTGCTCATGTTGACGTAATCCTGTATAGAATGCCCTCTATGATGCCAATATGAACAACACGAATTTTCGAAAGTTTTGGTGGCCAGGGTGAAGTGGTGTAACCAGCTTCAGTAAATATCCAATTTGATTATTATATATATGTACTTTGTTTTCACTATCGCGTAGCGCCGATAGATACGGATGAAAATTGCTTATTTTGTGTGAGAATCTGCATGTTAACATACAATAGTATTTTGTTTAGATTTTCGATACGCCTGAAAATGGCGGATCACTCAGGTTTTGAGGTGGGCTGCAGAAAGGCTAAATCTTGAAGAAAATGAGAAGAGGTCAAGATCACAAATATCTTGAGAAAATTGGCGATCAAACACTTTTTTGTCTTTTAATGGAGAAAGTTAGCTTAGATTTTTTTTTTTTTTTGGTTTTTATATTGGTTGAAATTTCTAAAAGAAGTTTTCTGAAATTATTGTTTTTTTTCGTAACTACTCATTTTTCACGTTGGCAATACTGCCACGAAAAAATGAGGCCTGTCTCTGATGAAATTTATATGTGGTCTTGCGGTGTATGCTTCTTTGACTATATACTAGATGGACCGAGTTACGTGTAGGAAAACTGCGGTGAAACATTACATGCATCAGAGTCGGAACACTCGTTGCAACTTTATATCTTGCGCATGCCTGAAGTCCTTCATCACATTCATGTTATTCTGATTTTAAGCAGTACTATCAATGTCCCCTTGCCGCACTATTAGTGCGAAATAAATTTGCGCATGCGCATTTAGAATTTAGTCACGAGTGTTCTGAGAAAATCTGTGTAATGTATCACCGTTTTTGGGTTGGCATTTCCTTGTTGCTAGCTCGGTCCATCTAGTATATAGTCAAAGGTATGCTTAGACTATATTATACTATATATATGGACCGCACTACATGTACGGTACTAAAATCGCGGTTGAACGTAAATTTCTAACGCGCAGTTCTGCGCATGCGCGAAGTCTTGTTATCAGCATTATTTCACTACTTATTTACACGGATGTAAATATCCGTGCTTGTCTATTACATTGACTTTAATATATAGACTGCTAATGTACATTAGCTCCATTGCCCCCAACATTGAATTTTTAGAAGTCGCGATTTGCATTACGCGCATGCGCGAGTTTTGAATTTATAAACATAACATGTTATGACATATTGTTATCAGTTTTAATCGTCAATTTTGTTTTAATATGATTTACTGGGAAATATGGAGATTAGTTGTTGTCCCAAGCAAATATAATATTTTTATATTGAAGAAAATATTTATTTCAAATTTTATGGTTCATTAAACACTAATGAGCTAATTTATAGAATCTTCATAGAAAAAATCTCATACAAACTGTGTAAGATTGTAAACTGAATGTCAGTAACTATAAGAAAAACGAATAATAAATTCTTTTCTCGTTCTTAAATAGTTAAATTTCAGTAGTTTAACGTTTACAAGCGCTTTCATTTTGATGTTTGTGAAAAGAGAGAAAAAAAACACTAGGTATGACTTCTGGATGAGGATATTTTTCATTTTATTTTTTCATCTATTGTAAGGTAGATATCATTCACTGCCTGAATTCTTAAGTATGATTGGAAAAGAAATGCAAGATCGCGAATCATCAGTTTCAATGTTAGATTGTCATTCTTCTAAATTAGTGTCCATTTGGAAGTATTGAATTGATATTAATTTGTCAATAACACAATATAAAACCCTACCATCAACATTAGCAGCAAACGTTTGTTATACTTCGATATTTAAAGTTGAAAGATTTTAAATTTATTTCTTGATCAAGTTTCTCGAAAACCCTTCAATTTAGATTTATGACGATTGTGAGTGCCTTTAATGATTTTAAAATGTATTCCTTTTTGTAAATACATCTCTTCATTGCTTGAGACAAGTGGTGTTTTGATGAAAACAGAAGAAACATAATTCCATTTCTCGCATCTCACGATTTTAAAATGTGTAAACCAGATTTCATATCATATTTTTATTTAAAATAACAAACAGTTACAAAATAGAGATCAACAACCAACAAAAGCAAATTCGCTTAATTAAATTTAAACTAATTCCTTGAAATTAGTCACTTTTCTCGTACTCTTCTTGTAATTAGCAAATTTGTGAGGATTTATAAAAAATGATTATCAACTATATGATAACTGATAACAAACTTCGCGCATGCGCACTACGCATTTCGAGACTTGTATGTTGTGGACACCGTTTTACATTACACTTATGCAGTCATTAGCAGTCTATATATAAAAGTCAATGAGGAAAATTCGAAAAATTCGTATGATACGATCAAACGTTTTCAGATGTAAAATGGACACAAAACTTCAATTCACGAACTCATTGTAAACAAGAAATTCGAAGAAACCTAAATGAATCTAGCACACCATATAACACGCAGAAAGGTTGAAAAGAAGAAATAAATTTACCACTTTATTCTGTAAATCTGTGTTTTGGGAGATCAGCACACGATTTTCGAGCTCCGTTCTTTTCTTTTGATAAATTTCAAATCGGAATAGGGCACGTACAACACTGGTGTTTACTTTACCTGATTGATCGGCATTCAATGATAATTCAACTTGCATCAATTCCTTCAAAAAGAAATATGTCAAGTATCATTAAAGATACAATATATTCCAACATATTTAACCCATTCAATCCCAGCATAATAGTGGTTACCACATCTCTCCCACCCAAAATGGCTTTTCTTGTATATTTTAATAAAAACATAATATACTACCTTCCCATGACTTCAAATTTCACTTCAGGGTATTTCAAGGCCACCTGCGTGATGTGGGCATATATGCCCACTCGGTTCCAGGAGATAAGCCTCTTTGTGCAAGTTTTCAAAAGCGACAAAAAATGTGTTTTCGTTCAATTATTTATATGATTCGAACAAAATACTACAAAAAAAGACAAACGAAGGGACAAACCGGTAAATTCCTCAAAAGTAAACGCATCACAATGACCAGGTTTGGCATAAGCCATCTTCAAATTCCAGCTTATGTTCAGAATATGCGTTCCCCGAAACTCAAATATTATTTAGCTTTCTTTCGCAAGTTGAACAACTTCAGCTTTTGAATTTCGAGGAACTTCAGTGCCAAATGAAAACAAGTTCAATTTCAAAAATACACCCATTTTCGAAATGACCTACCGTAGGTTATAAGGAATGCTACTTACAACTGCAGAGAAACAGAAGTGTTCAAATACAAATCCGGTTCGATAGAGTAGACGTTAAGTCAACATTTATTCTTAGAGCTATAACTTGAAAGTCGTAGAAGTTAATCCTTGCGACTAAATATACAATTGCGGAGTTCTTTATAGTCCCTATGGACACGATCAAGAAATTTATGAGTGCAATTCGATTTTTTAACCAAAAGACACAGGGCTTATTTTTAAACTTTCCAACAATTTCTAAAATTCGATTTTTTTTCAACCGCTGGAAATTTGAGTTATCAAATATTGCTAAAATTAGATATCTCTGACACGAAGTACCCAGCATTCAGTTCTTTTTGAATTAATGCGTTAAATATAAAACACATGCTGAACAATAAATTTATTTTACATCAACATCATAATTATTATTACAGTTATGAGGAACAAATATCTGCAGACGAAAAACTACCAATTCCACATGCTAGATTATTACATAATTATGTCTACACATTCTTCAGTTCGACGTATTTATGCAGAACAAAAAAACATTCAACACATAAAAATTTGTCACATTTAATACATTTCATATTCACTTTTTTCAAATTCATAGCTCGTCGTCTGTCTTTCATTTTTTACAAACGCTGATAACAACGTTCACATCGTTTGCGAATATTCTCAATATCTAGTTTATGGGTTATATTGCTGGTTCCATTACCAGAAAAATCATTTTCTATAGGAATACTGCCTGCGCTCGTGGAAGATAAAATACCCTGAACAACTTCCTCTCGAAATTTCTTCAGCGAAATATTACTTTTCGTAACATTTCGATGATATAGAAAAGCATTCAACATAGTGGTATTTGTAAGTAGATCTATAGCTAATTTATGATACCACTTAATTTTCTTTCGAAGTGGTGACGCATAGGATATCATTTGATCACTTAAATCGACAAATGATTTCGCTGCATTATATTTACAAATAGTACTGTGCTTGAATGCGTTATTTCGTACTACCTGAAAATCAGGAACTAGTAACCGCGAAACGATGTACGTTGTGCTAAGCGAAAGAGAAACCTTGTTATCAAAGTCATTATCCAGACAAGACCACAACAAAAAATTTCACAGATGATGTTTTGACTGTTCGTGACGTGACCACGTGTCTGCGTGACGTTCACGGAAACCATGCCGCAGAAGTCAGTCTTCAGGTTCTATTCAAGATTTCAAATGAACATTTTCTCATATTAGTACAAATATGATGGTGTAGAGTGCACTCGAAGATGAATGAAAGGTGTGGGCATATATGCCCACATGGGTCCAGAAGAAAGAAAAAGTGTGGGCAAATAAGCCCACATGGGCTTGAAAGAGTTAAACATTAGTCTGTTATTACATACTTCTTCTACTAGATTATTCAATTCGTCTTTATTTATCTGAATGGGAGAGCGGGATCTTCGAGGTTCTTTCTTTTTCTTACTTTCTAATAGACAAACAATCAATAATCCAGTGAATAAAATAAACTTTTCAAGTGAATCATAGATGTTATTTCAATACTGAGAACTAAGAAATTATTGCTAAAATGTTTCTCATCAACTACATATTTCATGAGGCAAGAGTGATTCATTCATCATTCGCGAATGAACTTGTACTACCTCACTCCTAACGAATTATGACGATTTTTGAAATACTAGATAAATTTGTTCACGAAAAATTGAATTGCGGGCTTAAACTAATAGAATGGGGAAATCGAATTCTAATTAGATTATACAGTTGAGTAAAGATATTCATATCTTTATTCATGATTTATTGGATTCACTCGATCAATAAGGAGAAACTAGTGATGGAAATTATGATACAATGTATGAACTAAGTAACAATAAATTTAAACTTGTATGTTGGGGACACCATTTTACATTACACTTATGCAGTCATTAGCAGTCTATATGTAAAAGTCAATGGTCTATTATCCCTTTTAAAAACACTCACAATCTTTCATCATTTGACGCATGCGCAGAAGCAAGGCTCGAAAATTTATGTTCAACCGTTCTGTGGTCGTATTTCTCATTATCTAGTTCGGTCCATATAGTTAGTCAAAGGGTGTATGATAGGCTTAGATCATATAACATGGATCACTCATGTGATAAGAACTTGTTTCCAACATTTATAACTATAAGGTACCAAAGTGAAAAAAGTAAACAAACCAAACATAAGCGTGTAATATCCTAAGCGTATTAAGGCGGTGCTTCGGAAAATATGTTGGAAGTTAATTTTTTAATTTAAAAAAAAAATAAATAAAAAAAATATAAAAATAAATGCTAAATACTCTCAAACAAAGTCTCTAAAACAATATATTATAATTTCAAATCATTTTATTGCATTATTTCTGAGAGAAACACTGCCATTGAAAGTTATATGCTATTTTCATTAGCAGTGTTTTTCTCAAAAATAACGCGACGAAATGATTTGAAATTATAATATATTGTTTTAGAAACTTTATGAAAGCATTTAGCATTTATTTTTCCAACTTTTTCATTTCTTTATTTTAAAATCAACTTTTTCTCAATTACCTGCTTATTTTCCGAAGCACCGCCTTAAGATTCCCGCCTTTTGTGAGTTTCTTATGCGTGTGTGAACATAAACGTTTGTGTTAATTAATTAAATGGAATTGTTTTAATTTACGATAAACTTTTTTTAACCATGACTAAACGAAAGGACCGGAGCTGTTTTTATTGTGGATTATATACTATAGATTCAATATTTTCGTAAGTAATGCTCGATTTCATAGTGTTATACTATTTAAAAGCCAATTAGCGTTTTTACTTCATTTCTTCACTGTATTCTTTATTTTTATTCCTAACTTAAAATTACAAACATTATACTACATTTTTTTCATAATTATAACAATCTATATTACAGATATAGCAATATAACAACAATAAATTATTCAAAAACCTGGTAATGATAACTCTAATTATCAATTATTGATAAACCGTGTTTGTTTACTTTTTTCACTTTGGTACCTTATTTGTACATTAGATGTTGGAAGCAAGTTTTTAACACAGCTCTTGTGGGAGGTGAGCAATCCATGTTATATGATCTAAGATGGTAGGTACCTGAGGTTCTTCAGCATAAACAACTATTCAACCAAATCGGCAACTTATAATATTCTGGCCGGTTCCTCGTTAGCTCCCTCTACTCCACCTCGACTAGCATATGAGCTGTTATAAAATTACGTATGCAGCGCAGCGTACATTATTAATGGCGATCTTAATAAATTAATAATAATAAATATATATATTAATGATAAGTTTATTGTTATGTTAAATTTTTTAAAAATGAAATATAGTAGGGCTCGCTCATAACTACTCGTGACGTATAGTGAAGACGGCACAGACAGGTAAGAGATGGATCTTACCTGACTGAACGACCTTACGGGACATATTACGTCACAAGGGGGGACGAACGAACGACTTACCGAGTGCGCAGATTTTGTGGAAACGTGCTGAAAAGTTGAAAACTATGTTGTAGTATAAATACACGTTATACACGCACAAAAAAAATGTATTTAATTTTTTTTTTTGTGATTACAATATAGACTTCAAAGATACAACGAATAATATTCATATTGCAAGATTAAAGAAAAAAAAACAAACGGTCTTTCTTGGTTGAAATCTACAAAAACATTAAACGCACTTCCAACAAAAAAAATTTTACATCTCCGGAGACGGTTGCGCGCTCCGGAGTTGAGTAGGTGGGAAAAAAAAAGGAAAAGTGGGAGAAAGAAATAAAATTTGAAAATACCACCGAAAAAGACGCTCCCTATAGTACTAATTTTGAATCGAGTAATTTTCGTGGGCAAATATGCAAAACGAGTAAATTACGTAATTGAGTCGGTAAAAAACTTTATTCTAACAGAATCGAGTATATGGGAATTGGGAAGTACATTTAAAATGAGTAAAATAATATTGAAATTTTAAATTTAAAATTAATTTAAAGTGAAAAACACTGATTTATGCCTTACAACTAAAACCCTAAAGGCACCTGCGTAATGAAAAAACGAAATAAATCACGTAACGCTTCGCGCGAAAAAATATATTATGGAAGAGTATACAAATTCTGAACGAATAGCTTCGTTCTGTAAATATTAATTACTCAAGTACTTATGCTAGGTAAAATATAAAATAAAAGCAACAAGTTTTATTTAATGGCGAATTCTTCGTACACTCCGCCGCATATTGATACCTGTTGGTGCGCGTCTCAGGCAGTCTTTGCTACGGTGTCGACGCCTTCGACTTTTGTGGAGGTACCTAAAAAAATAAATGAGACCATTCCCAATTGACAAATTTCGAGCATTTAAAAAAAAAAATTGGTAACGAATCGCTAACTAAAACTTGGCGTGATTATGGGACTATTCGTTCGCAAAACATAGAAGTTTTCGTAACGAATTTGCCAGTGTTTAAGTTGGCGATTCGTAAGGTAGTTAGCTAGCGATTCGTAAATTAATTACTCGTTAGCTAATCGCTAAAGATAAAATTTAAGAATTTGCTAGCGATTCGTAAGCAATTATTCGTTAGTTAAACGCTAAATATTGAGTTTAAGATTTTGCTAGCAATTCGTTAGCCAAACGTTAGGCTGCATCAATGATCCGCTAGCGAAACGTTAGTTAAAAATTTTGAGAAAAAATTCACACCTTTAAAATGATTGGGAGAGGGGGTTGAAAGGTATGTGGCGTGGTTATTCGGGAGGAAATAATATTAAAAATTGGAATAAGAAAAAATTAACATCGTTAAAAAACTGATTTAAATTTTATTAATAAAATACTACATTTGATAATTTTTTATTGAATATTTTCAATAGCAAAAGTTAATGATTTGGATACACCTGAAAAAGAAATATTACAACTAGGTGAACTTTACATCAACTCGTATTTTTATGAGCAAATTTTCTTTAAAATTACGTCAACAATTCGTTAAATATAAAAACATTATAAATCCTAACAATTACTAAATTTTATAAGACATTGCTTCTATTTTTTCATCGTATACTTTCCGTTTAATTATCGTTCAAAAATCGAAAGTTCGCTAAATTTTCGCAAGTATCGTCAACGAATCGTTAAGAATTTTGTCAATTGGGTTAGTTCGTCCGTGACGAACTAAGTGAGCCTGGAGGTCATGCAAAAAAGTCAAAAAATTAAAAGTACTTCGGTAGGCTTTTTGAAGCGAACCGTCGGAAAATGACACAAGAAGGTAGGCGGAGCGCAGGGTTGCGTAGTGTACGTTGTGTATGCGAAATTGCGAACTAGGTTCGCGTCCCTAATTCACACGAAGGCACTCTGTATAACGTGTAAGCGAATGAAATGGTAATTAATTGATAATTGACTCACCGTTAATTGAATTTGGATGTCTGTGTCGACATCCATGGCAGTGTTGGTATGAGACATCGTTTTTCGCGAATTTCGTACAATCGCGGTATCGCAACAACCACGTAAACTGGAGTTTTCGTAAAATTGCGCGAACTGTTACAAATTAATCGCGAGATCGCGACAATCACGTAAACTGGAGTTTTCGCAAAATTGCGCGAACTGTTACAATGATATTAATTATTATTTAGCAAGAGCTTTTCACAGTGTGTTATTATACTGGCTAACAAATCAATGATAACCTAGTAAATAAGTAACTCTGCAGTCTCATCTGAGAGTTGCGTTGTCCGACAACCGGTGGTTGTTTTTCTACCCTTGTAGGTGGGGTAAAAAGGAGGGAACTTGAAATCGAGCAATTGAATGTCGTGCCCAGTGTAGGCATAGGTAAATACCGTATTTGAAGTGCATGGGCAAACTGATTCAATGAATCAGTTCGAAAGAATCTTTCGACACGACGGTACCCGATGTTGTGGAGGGGAAAGTCGGTAGAAAGATTTTCGACAACTCGTACAAACATTTTTTTTTTTAAATTGAAAATTAGCATTTAGGATGAGCGAACATAAATGATGCAATCGCGTCCACACTACTTATCATCCTTTGAACGATATCAAGTCGATCGAGGATGACAAGCTGGTCAGCTTTGTTCAACTGTATGAGGCTGATCATCCAAACGTCCACACTACATTCATCTCAGGCTGATCATCCTCGTGTCGACGCGCCTTCAGGTTGACGTAGCTCAGGGACATAAAAATTGAAGCTTCATTATTATATGCAAGAAAAAAATTAAATGCGGATTGGTAGAGCTTTCGAAAATTCTTCTTTATGAAAAGAAGATACGCTTAACGAAAAGGGATTCGCAAATGTTCTAATTATCTGGATCTAAACTTTTTTTTTCATATAAATTTTTTATGTACCGACCAAACATTATTCTGCAATTTTTATACCTGCGCTATAAAAGCATTATTTGAAGAATTTACTTGTAGCGTGTCGTAAAACCTTTGTCTAAAATTTTTATAGTTGCTCTTGTGATGAGACTCGAAGTGAATTAAAAATTAAATAAATAAAAATTTTTTCTATATTTTTATTTAAAATTAATAAAGTAAGTCGAATTAATTCAAAGACTCAGAAATACTTTTAATATAATACTTTATTTTAAAAAACACACAAATCTATAACGCGAACAAACTTTAACATCAAGTGATACAATTAACTGCATAACAAAACACTGAACCGAAGCCTTAAGGCGGCATCTGGTTATATAGTAAAATATTGAGTGAGTGTGTCTTTGGTAGTAATACATGTAAGGTTGTGTGCTTGTGTTGGTAAAATATCTGCATTGGTGTGTTTGTGGTAGTAAGATATTTGCATTAGTGTGCTTGTGGTAGTAGTTGGCGTGAGACTGTGTCTTTGTGTTAGTTTGTTGTTGTGAGATTGTATTAGTGAGCCATCTGGTTATTTTAAAGGGCATGGCGCCAGTCTGTCGGTTAAGGCAATCTGATGCAATATTTGAGGCGATTTTTCGTTATACCACACTCTATAGCTACCTAGAAAATTGGAACGACAAATTACGTACGTGAGGTTGGTTCAGGACCAGAATATGAGCCCTTGAGTGAAAATTAATTTAACATGGTGGATGGTTAAAATTTTGAAGAAGGTTTAAGGAGCCTCTGTTACATTAAATTTGATATATATGAGCTCATATCATCATTAGGTGCGATATGTAATTCATCCGGAATCCATCTTCGCAGATAATGTTGAAGGCGTGAAAAAGAGATCATGTGATGAGGGATAAAAAAATGCAGTAATTTATGATTATAGTTTCATATGAAAAACCAAGTTTGATGAATATACGCTTATATGATTACTGAGGCAAAGACGTATGTCGTATACTTTAATTTAAATCCAATCTCAATACAGGTGATTATGTATTGGTTTCGAGCATAGATTAACAGGTTCATCTGCAAGTCTGAACGAACCGTATTGAAAAATTCTGCTTCATTAATGTAGCTCGGCTGCTTACGGTTTTTTTTTTTCAAGAAGCTTTTGCCATCTATTTACATAAAAAAGGTGTCAAAAAAGGGGTTGACGACTGAAGATTAAAATTTCCTTAAAATATTGTGTGAACATTAGTTTTCACATAATAAGCTTCACGCCTATCAAACAACAAAAAATCACTACCACATCAAATTTAAAATATAAAAAATGAAAAAATAATCATCAATAAATTTACTATAGTGTTTAATAAAAAAAAAAAAAAAAAAAAATCGCAAAATTCACATAAAGGGGTCAAATATAATGAAAAAATCATAAACGTGAAAATAAATATCGTAAAATAAACTATTTTTTGATTTTACACGTTTATGAAATTTTGATTTGGTTTTTTTTTTTTTTTTTTATTCATAATATGTTGTGTAATTATTATTTTTTTAAATATTAAAAAAATGTCACGTTGAAAAATCATTTAAAGAAATTTATTAATAAATTTTCAGAGGGAGAGGGAGGGTAAAAGTTTATCGAGGAAGCAAATTTCCCAGTCTGCGCCTATTCGAGTGGTTGCCACCGGCGCGGCCCAAGCATCGTTCCCGTCGCCATTAGATGTAATTCAAGGTAGCTCAGATTTGGATAATACACACAACAGAGTTATATCTTCGATTGATTTTCTTTTTTCAATCAAAATATATTAAAAAGTCATCTTTTCCTCTCGAAATATTCGTGTATTAAGAGATATTGGTTATCGTAAACAAAAATGGTAATTTATTTGTATGTTCTTGCGTTTTCAATAGATTTCCAAAGCGGAAAAGCGACCAGTGATCAGACTTGATAGGAGAAAAAAAAGTATGTGATAAGCATTGAGTTTAACAAGGTAATGTTTTTAAAATTTGTGAAGAACAAGGTATGAAAGAAGTTACCTTAATGATATTTTTTAAACGTTTTTATAAAAATTATTTTTAAAATAATTTCATTTCGTGTGTACGTGTGTTTTTTTTTCCTTTTTTATTTAATTTTTCTCGTTTGTTTTCTTTCTTTCTTTTTCGTAATGTTTTCCAAGTCTGAATATTCATCATTATTATCTTCGTTTTTATACGAAAATTCCTCGTGTGTTATGTCGAACGTAGATGCTGGCTATTGATATTGATTTTTATGTTGCGTAACTAGAGTATATATTTTTTTTTTTTTTGGTAACTACGGTCGATGGTATTTCGAGTATTCGTTCGAAATGAATTTTTAATGTTTTTTATTCCGTATTATCTGATTTTTCGCGGAGCGAATTTTTTTTGTTATTAGTTTCGATGTTGAAATGGTAACGCGTAAGAAATAAGTTGTTGCCCTAGTTGTATTAATATTTCGAGATACGATGAAAAAGTTGGTTATAACTGAGGTGCGGATTTATTGACATATATTGATATCAATAGAAATTCCATACCGAAATTTTAAAACGAACGAGTACTTTTTTCTTCAACGAAGCATTTAAATGCATTTACGGTTTTTCATAATTTCATGTAAATTTAACGATAATTAGAATTTTCAAAGGTTTAGATTCGAAATAAATATTATTACGTACGTATTCAACGATTATCCTTGGATGATAATTTTTTGTTTTTATTTACTGGCTAAATGTCTTCCAAACGGTTACCTTACCTTCATAGTTAGTAGAATGATGTTCTTGGCTTATGAACTACATATATAGTATACATACACTATTTACATACAGTTTTGATTTTTTTTTCCTTTTAATCACATACGACTGAACAAATTTGAAAATGCTGTAGCGTGTTTTTCCTTCAGAATTTTTTTTTTTTTTTTTGTTATCCTTGTAAAAGTAATGATCTCATTTATAATTATATAATTTACATCTACATACGATAACATCTGATGGAATATCGAAGGAAATAATCACGATGGAAGGAATTCTGTTATTGTACGATATTATTTTCGATAATTGTATGCAAGTGTGTATTGCATTTACGTAATATGGTAATTTAAGAAGAAAAAAAATGTAATTTCGAATACACGATGTACGTATGTGTAAGATGCACGTTTTCATAAAACGTGATATAACCTTAGAGGTTAATATAAACGATTGTTTTTGTACGAGAGATTTTTTCCGTTTTATATGGACGGTGTAGTTATGTAACTTTTTTTTTTCTACTCGTATAAATAACTCTCGAACATGTACAATGTATTCTTGGATAACTGTTACCCTGTGCGACCAATTTTATGTTGAATTTTTAATTATTTTTTACTTTTAAGAGGTTGTTATGGTGTGCCAGTGGGAACACGTTCATAGGCCTTTTGACGATAGCGCGAGTGTGATTTATAGGTTACGAGACGAAGGGATTTTTTTTTTTTGAAAACGAGTATCTGTGATTTCTTGCCGGTTCTCAACGGTGCACTGTAACATTTTCTTTATTTTATTTTTGTATAAATGTAAATTTTTTTCTCGTTTTGAGATTACGTGTGTAATTTTTATTTCGTAATGTCGCATACGTAATGAGGAATAAGCTTTTGAAAATTGAGAATAATGCTCGGAGTATGATCGATTAATAGGTCTCCGGTGTGATAGTTGTTTGCGTTGTCTAGGGACGTTTGAGGAAAATTTGGCTTTTTATTATGGCCCAATGTAATCTGAAACGAATTTTCAGTTTTTTTGTTCATTTGATTTACTTGAAAAGATGTATGTGTGGAATTACCAAAATGTTTATGTAAATGTTTTTCTGAATAATTTAATTTTTTTTTTTTTTTGTGAAAAAAAGAAGTGAAATGTATTGTACGTTAGTAATTTTTTATTACTCATTTAAGGAAAATTTTCTTGCCATCTAGTTGCCATACTTGTTAATGAAACAATTCCTATATTATTGGTATTAGGTGGACTTTTTACTTTATCATCTGCGAGGATATGTGGAAAGTCTATGCTTTTATACTTTATTTTTGTAGTCTTTATTGCCCAACGTGAATCGATCCACGTTTAATATTTCGAGTAGAATGCTGATTTTTTGGTCCTCGTTATTTCTTTTTTTAGAAGAATTTTAGAAAAGCTCTTGTTTGACTGGCTGTCCACTGGGTTAGTGTTGATGTACCTTAAGTACATATTTTTTCGTTGTTTTTTTTTTCGTGAATTTCACCGTAAAATTTAATAATATTTTTGCAACTTTGAATTCCAAACATCATATTTCGTTTGGTTTGTCAGAAAAAAATCGACTTTTTGCTGATCATACAGGGAATTTTTTTGATTGGTAAAACTCGATTTCAACGATTTTTATTCGATATGATTGAAAAAACAAGATGGAGTAGCCGAATTCGATGGATGTGGAACAGTCGATGGAGCTATATGAGATTTCAAATGAATTGAAAATACCATTCAAGAAAAATGTCTCTAAACCGACGCCTCCCCCCCCCCATGAACCAAAATTGTATTACATTAATTTTTTTCTAATTACCTCTTTAAGGTAAATCGTAATATTTCAATCTCCGTGCATATTGCTTTAATTATACAAATCACTAATTAACATTTTTAAATCAAAATATGTAAATAAAAATTTAAATTTTCGATGAAACATTTTTAATTAGAAAAAAAATAAAATAACTAATGATAATAAATTTAATATGATGAAAAAATCTTTACCGTTGAAAAAAAAATTTATATATTTCAATTTCAATAGAAAAGGGTGTTCCACGCATAGTGAATTTTCGAAGAAATAATAATGAATTATTTGTGAAAATATTTCAGAAGTTTGATTTATTGATTTGAATAGTAAAGTTGCTTATTGGAATTTTCAAATTTTTAATCGAAAAAAAGTATAATAATATCGTTTGTATCGAGTTACTTATATATTGAAATTACTCAAATGAATTGTTTTAATTGTAAATTGAATTTATTCGTAACTTCGAATTCTTCAATTTTTTTTTCTTCTCAAATGACCACAACAAGAACACCAAGATCTACAGCGATTCTAAGGGTATACATTAGCTTCCAAAAAAAATCAAACTGAACCTTCTAAATCGCATTTATGCGGAAACTGAAACAATTAAACAAATACCCATCGCGAAATCTCTCACATACGAAAGGCATTTTAACCCAATTTCTAATAATTCTCCTCATCAAGTCCTACAGTCTTGAAAATTTCAACAGTTTCATAGAACATGATATCTTCATCAATTTTTGGAAATTTTTTGTGGGATGCAGTGTGATCGTTCAACGTAAACTGAAGTTTTAGTTGAATTATTAATATTTAATCGTTTAAATTCGAAAAAAAAATGAATTGTTTATTTAGTTTTCATCGAGCATAAAGACAAAAGAGTTAAATTGTTCATTTATTTTCTGATGAGAGAAAAATTCAACGCATATACTTGATCAAAATTGAACAATATACTACATGTATTTTTTTTATTCAAATCACAACATATACAAGAATAATATTCTGTTATTTGAATAAAATAAATACATTTTCAGTATATTATTCATTTTGCTCAGTATAAGGTGTTACATTTTTCAATCATTTGGAAATAAATGAAGCATTCAACTTTTTTGTCTTTATGCTTGATGAAGATTGAAGAACTTATTGAAACTTTTTTTTTTTAAATGTAAATTATTAAATATTAATCATTTAACTAAAACTTCAGTGAACGTTGAACAATCTACCTGCCTCCCTCAAGAAATTTTCAAGACTGTAGGACTTGATGAGAAGTGTTGGAAATTTTGTTGAAATGCCATAGGTATATCTGAAAGATTTCGCAATGGATATTTAATCGATTCAGTTACGGTATAATTGCGGTTTAAGAGGTTCATTTGAGTTTTTTCAAATGCTAATGGACATTCTTAGCATACTTTTGTACCTGGTCTTGTTAGTATTCGAAAAAAATCACTTTTAATCCGTCCTACTGATATGAAAATATGTTTTGTTCTTTTTTTTCAATTATTATTCAAATTTAATTATTGGGTAATAACCGAAAAAATCTGAGAATATTTGCTTAATAATTTATTCTAGTTTTTCGTTTTGTAATGAAAATCCAGTGAACAGTCATGAACAGCTTGAATTCATAAAAGAATAAATTTCGAGTGGAAAAATTTAGACATCGAGTTACTATTTACCCGACGCCAAAGTATCGCTTAAAAATATGTTTGTAATTATTTGTTGATACATTCCGATATTTTGGTTCGCTTTCGTGCGTTTTTATTTAATATAATTTAGAATTCGGTGTAAAATAAAAGCTACGAGGAAATGAATGCTTTTTTAGGTTATCACTCGATCGAACTAGAAAGATCTATAGCGTAGACAAGAAAAGTATTAGTTGGGCTGTGAAAAAATAAATGTTATTTCTTGTTACCTTTATTATTTTCGTTGTTGAGTAGTTGTTATTCTGTTTTTAAAAGTTTTGGTTTCCGTTTCTTTATTGTGTGAGCTTTGTAAAAGTTGAAATGCGAAAGTAATAGCTCGGATAAGTGTACCAGTGAACGTGTACTAGGTAGTTTAGAGTAGAAAAACGGTGATATGATTTATGGTAATGAAATGATGGCTAGTGTAAGATGTCTACCTCGGTGAGATGAAATTTACGCCGCTAATTTGCGTAATTGTATTATAGTAATTTTTTAAGATTGTATATTTACGACTGAATACGCTTTAGCAGGTTGGCGTCGAAGTGGTGGACATGCAAAAGAATTTTGTGTGGTGTAATTAATAGGTGTTCGATGTTTAAGTTTAGCTTAAGTGCTGTATTTTTTTGTCTGTAGTTTGCAAAGTGTTTCTACGTAATAAGTTTCGTCGTAAGGTTTTCTTATCGATTTCGTGTCGCATGACGTACTTAAGAATCAATCAACAGTACAAATTATGTTTATTAAGAGTTTGTCTTTTGTGTTAAATTATTACTGTAAAGTATGATTTTGTATGTACTTATTTAATTATTAAGGTTTTACTTGTAGCGACACTTCATATGTTATTAATGAACATTGTTTAGATAGTGTTTTAAAAATACTCGTTTTAATGTTACGGCTTACAAATAAATTCGTTACACATGAAGTTTGATTTTTTGTATCGCTGTGGAAATGAAGGAAATGAGGAATTTCGTAGAAATTTATTTCATCAACTGAATAACACTAACAAACATTTGAAAACATGGAGGCGTTTTTATAAAATACTACACCGATTGTATTTAGGTAATCGATACATATTTCCTTATTGAGGAATTCCTTAATCTCGAGATTTCAACTGTTCAACTTGATATCTCGTCGGGCTGTTTTTCTGATGATTTTTTGGCAAAATCAGGAGGACTTAATACTTCAGGCGGTAATTTTTCTATAGCGATCTAGAAATCAAGAAATTTAAAACAAATAGTCATCATATAGGTACTTGCATAGTAGGATACTGGCATGATTTGAATACTCACTTTGGTGATCTTTAAGGCAACTCCTTCGGGTAAATTCCTCTCTATATATTCTAAATAAGTATCAGCTGTCGATCCAGTCAAATGTTGAAGATAAACAAATCCAAAGTAAGTTCTAACTTCGTACTGAGTTCTATGTTTTTTATGTACAAAACGCGATCTCAACACTGTTAAACCTTCGCGATCGATTCGCGGTTTTCTGTGGAAAAAGCTTCAATACGAATACATAGTGAGTAAAAAGTATAAATATGGAATGTCAAAAAGAAATAGATTTCTTGCCATTTTTTGACAGGAATTTTAAGATGATCGGCTGCCATTTTTAAGAAATGTGAGTAACTTCTTAGGGTTGCCGGTGTATGAGCCCTCATCTCAATTTGAATCTCTTTGTAAAGTTTATCTGGTTCTTGGCATTCCTAAAATAATGTCAGAAGTGTAAAATATGATATATGTGGTTGATTTTTTCAATATAATCGGCGTAACAGGGATATTTACCGGCGATTCCGATGTATTGCTTATTGCGGTTGAGTATGGTAAAAAATTACTATGCGATACCCGTTTAACTGCATTATTTAGTAGAGAACGAACAACGCTACCGATTAAAGAATTCATTACAGTTTTTAATTCATAAAAGGGGATTTAAAGCATTAATTTATGCACAACTAAAATTAATCTTACTATACTAAAAGCTTTGACTATATACTAGATGGACCGAGTTACGTGTTGGAAAACTGCGGTGAAACACTACATGCATCAGAGTCGGAACCAAAGTTATATAATTATAAAGACTAGTTAGCTCACTCGGGCCGAAAATCCGTCCTTCCTCGGTTAGTTACAAACGCGGCCACCGCAGCAGTGCGAAGGGCTATTTTTCTCGCGACGTGCGTTTAAAATACATTGGGAGCGCAAATTTTTACAACTTCAAGTCCACGTTACTCGAAATTTTCAGCGGCACCATAGGGATTTTAAATTGCTATCTTATAGAAAATTTCACGCTCTTTCCAATGGTATATAATAAAATTTTTTTTGATCAATATTTCTACTAGATATGGAGGTTTTAAATTCAAAAAACGTATCTTAGCTACGAAAACGCGTAATTTTCGTAACTTCACATTCACGTTACCCAAAATTTTGAGCGGCACTATGGGGTTTTTAAATTACTGTCTTATAGAAAATTTCACGCTCTTTCCAATGGTGTATAGTAGAAATATTTTTGATAAATATTTCTAATAGATATAGCGGTTTTAGTGTTGAATATTGTATTTCACCTATATAAAAACGCATAGTTTTCGTAACTTCATATTCACGTTTCACAAAATTTTGAGCAGCATCATGAGGTTTTTAAATTGTTATCTTATAGAAAATTTCACGCTCTTTCCAATGGTATACAATAAAAATTTTCTGATCAATATTTTCACTAGATAAATGGTTGTTTTAAATTCAAAACACTTATATTAGATATGAAAATTCGTATTTTTCGTAATTTCACATTCACGTTACTCAAAATTTTGAGCGGCACCATGGGGTTTTTAAATTGCTATATTATAGAAAATTGCACGATCTTTCCAATGGTGTATAGTAGAAATATTTTTGATAAATATTTTAATAAATATAGGGGTTTTAATGTTGAACATTGTATTTCACCTATATAAAAACGAGTATTTTTCGTAACACACAGTATCCTCATTACTCAAAATTTTCAGTTTCATCATGAAGAAAATTCAATGCTCTTTCCGATTGTATATACTCATAATAAAAATCTTCGTGATTAATAATTCTTCTAATTATGGAAGTTTCAATGTTAAAAACTCTTATTTTATCTAAATAAAAATTCGTGTTTCCTACTTTTAAAACTTGTTGAAATGAAAATCATTACCAATCAATTTTGTTCACACCCTGAAGGAGATCGTGAAATTTCATGCTGAATAATAATTCTCAACTGTGAAACATTGTGCATGTAATAATCTATGGGGAATTTTGAATCACCAGCCTAAACGCGACTATTAACCATATTGGTAAAATTATTCATTTTCACACATATCTAGGTACCTATCAATATTTGCAAAGTGATAATTGAAAAATAAAATATTTTTTCATGTTTGAGATGAAAAATTTCCCTCTTCCTTCAGTGGCATTCATAGGCCTAGGTACATAGTACATATGACAAACAAATTTTACTCAATATTTCTATCCGTTGTGGAGGTTTCATTCGTTTAAATGTCACCATAAATGACACCGAATTGAAATTTCAAGAAATCATTTCATTATCTCATTTCACACATACGTATACTAATGTCAATTTTCATATTTCATTTTTATTTCGTAGTATTATCATAGAATAATATATCCTTATATGGAGTAAAAAATTTTACCATCTCTTGTGAAAGGCATACCACGAAAAAACTTGAAGTTTTTAGGAACTAGGTAGTTTTTTCTTATCTTTTTAATACTTTGAATAAAACTAATACATTGATAAGATAGGTAAAAATTTCGTTCCTAATAATTTGACATTTTTCTATGTGAAATAATTCAGAATTCCTTGAAATATTTTTAGATCTTTTTAAAATGACGATCTTATTAGGGATCTGCTAAGGCCCAACCAGATGGAGAGGGAGTGTAACTTATCCCACGGGCTTGGGTTTTTACTGAGGTTCCTTAAAAAATCCAAATTGAGAGTAATTTGTAGTAATCATTCGTAAAATTAAAAGAAAAATTGGATTTTATCATATATCATTTTCTTCATGATGAAACTGAAAATTTTGAGTAATGAGGATACTGTGTGTTACGAAAAATACTCGTTTTTATATAGGTGAAATACAATATTCAACACTAAAACCGCTATATCTATTAGAAATATTTATCAAAAATATTTCTACTATACACCATTGGAAAGAACGTGCAATTTTCTATAATATAGCAATTTAAAAACCCCATGGTGCCGCTCAAAATTTTGAGTAACGTGAATGTGAAATTACGAAAAATACGAATTTTCATATCTAATATGTGCTTTGAATTTAAAACATCCATTTATCTAGTGAAAATATTGATCAAAAAATTTTTTATTGTACACCATTGGAAAGAGCGTGAAATCTTCTATAAGATAACAATTTAAAAACCTCATGATGCCGCTCAAAATTTTGTGAAACGCGAATGTGAAGTTACGAAAACTATGCGTTTTTATATAGGTGAAATACAATATTCAACACTAAAACCGCTATATCTATTAGAAATATTTATCAAAAATATTTCTACTATACACCATTGGAAAGAGCGTGAAATTTTCTATAAGACAGTAATTTAAAAACCCCATAGTGCCGCTCAAAATTTTGAGTAACGTGAATGTGAAGTTAGGAAAAGTACGCGTTTTCCCAGCTAAGATGCGTTTTTTGAATTTGAAACCTCCATATCTAGTAGAAATATTGATCAAAAAAAATTTTATTGTATACCATTGGAAAGAGCGTGAAATTTTCTATAAGATAGAAATTTAAAATCCCTATGGTGCCGCTGAAAATTTCGAGTAACGTGGACTTGAAGTTGTAAAAATTTGCGCTCTCAATGTATTTTAATTTTTAAATGCACGTAGCGACTCGCGAGAAAAATAGCCCTTCGCACTGCTGCGGTGGCCGCGTTTGTAACTAATCGAGGGTGGACGGATTTTACACCGTTGTTCTTATGTGAGTGAGCTAACTAGTCTTTATATATAACTTTGGAATAGACAGACCCGTTCAAAGTTCGTTTATCTCAGTTTGTCTGATTTTTACCGTGTTAGAGCCAGGGCTGCAAAAACGATACCTTAACGGAACGGAAAAACGTAACGAAACGGCATTTTCCGGTAAATAACGTAACGATACCTGTACCAGATAACGGAAAAATTAAAAAACGGTAACGAAACGATACCAGATACTAGAAAATTTGAAAACCGACACCAGAACAATACCGATACCGGAACCTTTTTCCGTTATTTTTCCGTTATTATTATTTTTTTTTTTCATTTTTCCTATTAATAATATGTAAAAAATAAAATTGCCAGTATTATTTGAGTAAATTATCAAGTATGTAGAAATTGTAGATGTACATGTTATGTAGCAACCCTATCCCTATCACCTGTTCACCTCTCTCATTACTTATAATTAAAGGCATTAGTATTGTTTTTTCAAACATTTCGTTTCTATCCGTTTCCATCTTTTTGCCTTCATATTGCATTTTATCGATTATCGTTCCGTTTCGATCCGTTGTTTCGATTTTTTTTTCAACTTTCAAGTAAAATATAAAATTTTGTAATTTGTAATGATAACGCCTAGGCAAAACAACAACGATAAACATGAGAAAATCGAAAATGTTGGTAAAATATCGTGACAGCTTGAGTTTGGGACGCACTTAGCACCAGCTTGGGGCAGTGAGAAAAGAGCAAAAAAAAATTGAATCGTTCCCATCTCCTCTTGCTTATGTCGGAGTCTTACGTTCTCCGATCAAAGATTCGAGGGTTAGACTTTTTTGAGACGGTTAGCGTCGCGAATATTTCGCAAGCGCCGTTTTTATAATAGCGTCGCGCACCGCGCAAGCGCCGAATTTATTATTGAGCGTCGCGCAAACGCGCAATCGCCGTATTTAATAAAAAGCGTCGCGCAAACGCGCAAGCGCCGTAATTATTTTTAAGCGTCGCGCAAACGCGCAATCGCCGAGTTTAATTTTAGCGTCGCGCAACGCGCAATCGCCGTCCTATCTGTAGCGTCGCGAGAACTCGCAATCGCCGCCCTATCGAGTCGCAGTATTTAACCGTTGAAAATAAGAAACCACCGTTTTACGTTAAGAACTTTATTCGATGGAGTAAAAACACAAGTCATCTTCGGCTGCTCTCTACGCCAGTATTTATAATAACAAAAAATAGGGTTGCTTGGCTAAAAAAGAAAAAATGTTACAATATGGCTTTTACAGGTTAGGTATTAATACAAAACAAAAAACGGATGAATATTAGGTAGGTAAACAAAACAAGTAGGTAAATGGTATAATTATAGATTGCGACGGTAGAGAGCGCCTACACTTACATCTTTTGATTTTCATTTCCTTTCATTCATATAACGCTCTTTGCTCATTCAAAGTCATCGTTCCCTTCGTTTCTATCCCTCAAAAATTGTTCCAATCTCTTCGTTTCCTTCCATTCTTGACGTTTTTATCACCAGCGCTAATAACAACACAATCATTTCAAAAAAATTGACCTTCATATTTTTTTCTAAAACGAGCTTACCTATCTGTTATTAATTGTCAATTTACACCAAAATTTAAAAAGTTTATTTATTTTGAGATGTGTTGTTACTTGTTATTAATGTTATTATACCAGATAATTGGAGGTGCTGTCTGCGTTATGTTCATAATGGTGTCAACTGTCATGATCTCTTGTGGCCCTCTGACGGCTCTGACCTATTTTTGTGAATGATTTATAAAATGCTTTAAAAGAATAGTAGCAATACCGGACATAGCTGTAAGCATTTATATTTATTTAGCCATTTAATACAATTAAATTAATTAATAATATTATTTGATTAACGTAATCACATGGAAAAAAATCAATAATACTGCTTACAATTCATTCATTATTATTATTAGGCTGGACCAGATTTTTTTCCAATTTTGAAAGTTGGTTTAAAACTTTGAATACATATTCAATAATTTTTGAAAAATAACGATACCAATACCAGTACCGATACCGATACCAATACCCGAACATTTCAAATAACGAAACGGTAACGATACAAAATACCGGAACATATTAAATAACGATACCAGAACGATAACGATACCGAATCCATTTGAAAAACAATACCGGAACGATACCGGATAACGTTATCGTTCCGTTTTTGCAGCCCTGGTTAGAGCATCTTAAGTATTGGATGAAAAACCTTATAATTAAAACTTTTTCCAGCGAAAACGAAAAGAAAATCATGCCTAATGAAGAAGGTAAGTTTCATATTGCAAGTAGTGCATTTTCAATTTAGTGTGTTGGCAGCATTGGACTTAGCACGAGACGGGACGCCGCACTTATTCTACGAGATCAGTTACGGTTATTCCCTGTGTGATCTCGCTATCAGATTATTATTAGTATTTCGTATATATCGTATTCGTATAGAAAATACCTACCATTATTTGTATGTTTCTTCAGTTCCTTATGTCCGCGGTACTTTTATATTGTGTTATATTCCGTTGATTGTTGTTCCATTGCTGAACTTATAATATAATTGCTGTTCATCCGTCTTCATCATTTGAATCATACCAACACTATTAACAAAAAAGAAAAATATTATGGATGAAAGTACGTGTCGTAAGTCGTATTCTGAATATTTATTAGATACAATTATAATCTATATTAGTATAGTCCCCGTTTTGTCTAAATATTGTCGACATGCTTGTGCGACTGAGTTTGCTGTATTCAGTTGTCATGAGCATGGTTTCAGCTGAAAATGAAATAGTGCGATTGGAACGAACATAGATAAGTTTCTATGAGTTCGCCAATTCAATAATCTGAAATTTATTTTATTTGTTCTCTCGTTTCCCACGTGCGAACGAAGCGAGGGAAAAAGTCACCGTTGC
This sequence comes from Phenacoccus solenopsis, assembly GCA_009761765.1. NCBI lineage: Eukaryota > Metazoa > Arthropoda > Insecta > Hemiptera > Pseudococcidae > Phenacoccus > Phenacoccus solenopsis. The sequence continues at coordinate 73,905 of VFXL01000053.1, read as the reverse complement.
GTCACCGTACATATACATTAGGTCGTGTAAGTATCGGTGACGTCATATGCGGCTAAAGAACTTGCGCGGCATAAGGATGTGCTTCGTATCACAGATAGCACTTGAATGGATCGGTCAGTCTGAACATCTGCAAACTGTGACGTCATACTAGGACGCAGGTGTACCTATATCGCGGGAGGAGATAAGAGTGTACCGCAGTGTAGTTACATTCCTCGGAGGAAATAAAGTGTACCTTGATGGAGTAATGTAATTGAGGTGAATCTAAATAATTATACAAGCTCGTTGGTGTATGTGGTGATTTTTTAGGGCGTTATCGGTTACGCTGACATGAACCGAATTTAATGTTGAATTTTTTAGGGCGTTATCGGTTACGCTGACATGAACCGAATCTAATGTTGAATTTTCTAGGGTGTTGTTGGTTACGCTGGGATGAACCAATCACAATTAGCTAATAATATTTTTTTTTAATGCATGCATGTGGGTGAATAGGAGTTTAGGAGTTTTCTTTTCTTTTTTTGGAGCATGTGATATTATGAGTATATATGATAATATCCTACAGCTGAGGAAGAACGGCTCGTTGCACTCGTTAGGCGAGTAGTAGCTGAATAGGCGAGTAGTAGCTGAAATGTTGCCGAATGCGGCACCCCCCTCCACCACCTCTACCTGCCATGAATGAAAGGGAGAATCGAATTGCCGACAAAACAAGAACTGAAGGCGATGTGCCTGCTAATGCGGTGGAAGGAGGCCAAAAACCACAAGAAGACAATTTGGTAAGCTTGATCTAGCCAGTAAGGTTTACTCATGCGCTGTTCCGACACCCTGGTGGTCTTGCTGAATATTCACGGGTTACCTTTAGCTGGTTCTAGTGGTAAGCTGTTCTAGAGGTTCTTCCTACACTCGCTCGAGGAAAGTCAGACATCCTTTTGATCTTGCTGGCTGGAACCTAGCAGTATAGGTCGAGCTAATACTCTTTGCTGAGGACTGCTGACACTGCTTGCCTGGGTGAATCCTCAGACATCCTTGTGATCTTGCTGGGGCTGATCCCAGCTTTCAGTGGACGGTGGTCTAAGCAATTGGTAGGAGTCATTTGGTGGCAGGTTTAGGGTGTATGTTAAGCTGTGTAATTTAATGTGTTTAGATTGTACCGAAACGTCGCCTCTGGAAGCGCAGGAAACCTGAAGGCCTACAGATTACGTGACTGAGCGATGAAATTGAATTCGAGATTTGGCTCACTGACTTTCGGTTCGGAGCTCAGTGTTACGACGTAGAGGACATGTTCTTCGACACGGACAATGCCCCCACAGTTTTGGAAGAAGATGAAGAGGACCGGAAATTTACAGCTCAGAACGTATTACGGTCCTACCTTGGCTCTTCGTACCTGCAGTTAGTGCAGAATATTGATGACCCAAAGGAAGTCTTCGACCGAATCAAACAATTTCGAGACCCCAGAACAAATGCGGCCAGTATGGAAGCATGGTCCGCACTTCATAACTGGAAGTACGACCTCAAACTGGACGTCTCCCAAAACATTGCGGCGTATGAGAGGATTGTCACACGCTATAACGCATGTGGAGAACAATTATCTCTCAGAATGCGACGAGATATATTTGTTTATAGCCTTCCTCCAAAAGCCAAAGCCAAGATTCTTACTCATATCCGAATGGTGGATATCAAGGAAGCTACGTTCGACCTAGTAGTAAGCTTGCTTCACGAACTAGAATGAGAGAGAAAGGTTGCGAGGTATGAGCGAAGTTCGGGTGCCGCTAACTTTGCAAAGACAACATCCAGAGATCACCCACCCCAAAAATTTATCAAGCCGCGAGTCCACGAAGAAACACATAGGTACCGACCTCGAGAATCTGAACCTGACAAGTACCGTTCCCGAGAAACCTCCCCGCGAAAAGTCGAAGTGAAACCCAAAGAGAAAACTCAGAGGATCAAGTGTTATTGCTGTAGAAAATTTGCTCAACATATCGTCAAGGACTGTCCAGAAAATCGACCTCAGAAGAAGACCCACAGGAGCCAAGAAGGAGAGAAACGAAAAGGAAGGTCCCAGGCCGAAGCGATCGAAAGGAGTGGCATTAATAGTAGGAGATGAGTCGGTAACCAACTCGAGTGCTGAATCATCAGAAGGTAAGGAGTACTTAATCTTAGACTCGGGTGCTACTGAGCATTATTTTAAGAATCATAAATCTGTATCAAGGAGAGCTCCTCTGAAAGTAGCGAAAGAGGTTTCGTGTGCAAATGGAGAAAAGGTATTGGTAACAGAGATAGGTGACATTGATGTAAGGTTACAGGATGGCTCAGAACTGTTATAACCTCTTTTCAGTAGGATGGCTAGTGGTTGGAGGCTATAATGTACTTTTCAGCGATGAAGGTGCCGAGGTGTTTAAGCGTGATACCAAAGAAGTTGTATTACGAGTGCCATTTGATGGCAAGCTATGGCGCCTCAAGTACTCTGTGGATCATACCAGTAGTGGCGATGCCATGCTTTTGGCTGAGAAGGAGTTGTCTACTGGCAAGAAGGAGTCGGCTACTGGCCACCTGAGGTTGCCTGCGGGCATAGAGGAGACACCTATAGGAGTACAGGTGTCACCTAGAGCCAATATGGCGCCTCAAATTAGCGTTGGTGTTATCCGAGATGCTGAAAAGTCGCCAAGTGAAAGTGGAGAATGCATCAAAGGTGCTAAAGATGATGAACTAAGGGGTGCTGCGGCTTGCCCCTCCGCTAAGAAACGTAAAACTAGATCAGCTCAAGAGGAGCTAACCGAGAAAAAGAGAAAATTAGAGGAGCCCAAGAAGGAGTTAGGGATGCTATGGCATAGGCGTATAGGCCACGCAAATGCAGAGTATCTCAGAATACTAAGCACAAAAGTTGACCAAATGAAAAAGGCTGAGTTTGGTAAACAAATAGCCGAATGTGAGGATTGCTTGAGAGGAAAGTTCTCTAGGCTACCATGCAATAGGAAAAGGACTAGAGCAGATCTACCCCTTAAATTAGTTCACTCAGATGTGATGTGTGGGTTGCCAAGCTCGTTCCAAACAAGGAGATCGTACCTTATAACTTTTATTGATGACTATAGTAGATACGCATGGGTATATACTATGGAGCATAAAAGTGAGGTTAAGGAAATGTTTCGAGAGTTCCTGGCTGAGGCTAGGAGGGAGTTTGCAGACACTAGAAAAGTTGGACGCCTGAGGTGCGATAATGGAGGCGAATACATAAATGAGGAGCTCGAGAACCTATGCAAAGAGCAAGGAATATTAATAGACCCCTGCCCACCTCATATGAGCCAGCTAAATGGAGTAGCAGAAAGATATAATAGGACCCTGCAGGACAAAATAAGAACTTTACTCTTTGAGTCAGGGTATCCGAGTAGTTTCTGGGAGTATGCAACAGCAGTGGCTGTATATGCATACAATCGGACACCCCACAAGGCAATAAATCTAGAATGTCCGTTTGAGAAATATTTTGGAAAAATGCTAGAATATAGTTATTTTAGGAATTTTGGTAGTCTGGTATACACGAATAATGTAGATCCAGATGCCAAGAAATTATCGGACCGAGGAGTAGCCAGATTTTTTCTGTGTTATATAGAAACGGGGTATAAGGTGTTGGACCCTAATACAAATCGCATTACTAGCATTAAGCATGCGAGATTTGTGGAAAGTAAGGTATATGGTGACCATATTAAGAAACAATGGAGACCTGAGGAGTCGTGGCTCCGAGTTGAGGAAACAAGGAAAGGAGAAAAATGGTTAAATGAACCAGTGGACCAAGAATTAGAAGATGATGAAATTGATCAAGCCCAACCTCCTACCAGAGAGGAGGAAAGGATAGATACCGATTTCGAAGAGTTTGAAATTGAAATGGACGAAATCGAGGAGGAGGTGAACCTGGTTACCAAAGGAGAAGACGAACCAGAAACATATGAGGAAGCCATAAAAGGACCCCACCCCAATGAATGGAAAAAGGCTATGGTAGAGGAGAGTGAATCATATAGGAGAAATGACGTGATCGAAATCGTAGATAGGAGTGTATGTAAAAAGCCTCTCGAGCTTAGATGGCTATATAGAATTAAATTAAACAAGGCCCAGAAGGAGATAAATACAAAGCGAGATTAGTGGTACGTGGTTTCATGCAAAAGAAAAAATATGAGAAGTTTGAAATCTATGCCCCAGTCGCTAAAACAGGAGTAGTAAGAGTAGTATTGGCCATAGCGAATAAACTAGGCCTACCATTACATCAACTCGATGTAAAAACAGCTTTCTTATATGGTGACTTAGATGAAGATATCTATGTAAAAATACCTAAAGGTTTTGGTAAAGAAGAGAAATTCATGGAGACAAGCTTATTTAAGTTTAAAAAATCAGTATATGGGCTCAAGGTGAGTCCAAAGAAATGGAATGAAAAATTCTGCAAAGTGATGAAGGAGATAGGAGTCACTACCGATCCAGCAGAACCCTGCCTATTCATTTGGAGGGAGAAAGAGGAGTTTGTAATATTGTGCCTGTATGTAGACGATATTATCATGACAGGTACAAACACAGAAATGATCAGCAGGATTCTCGGAGGGAGCTAGGGAAAAATTTTGATATGAAATACTTAGGAGAACCTCAAAAGTACATAGGAATTGAAATTCAGAGGAATGTAGAGAATAAAACTATGGTGTTGACTCAAAAGGAATATATTAAAGAAACTCTTGCGAGGTTTGACTTGGGGAAGAAAAAGAAAGCCCCAACCCCAATGACGGAACAGGAGCAAACCACAACGGAGAAAGAACTAGGTAACTTTGAAAACACCAACTTTCAAGAGGTGGTCGGATGCTTTCAGTACTTATCGTGTGGCACAAGACCTGATATTGCCTTCACCACAAACTACCTGAGTCGGAAACAAAGTAACCCGACGATAACAGAGTGGAGAATAGCTAAGAGAGTACTTGACTATCTCCGAAACACTAAGGAACTAGGCTTAACATATAAAGGAGAACTGGGAGGAGCAAAAATGTTCGTTGATGCTAGCTTTGCATCTGATAAGGAGGATCGAAAATCCACAACAGGATTTGTTATACAGCTATTTGGAGATACAATCTCATAGAAGAGCAGCAAACAGAAATGCGTATCGACTTCCTCAGCTGAGGCTGAATATGTAGCTCTGGCCACAGGATGTAAGGAGTTAATGAGTTTAGTTGACATGGTGAGAAGAGCTACAGGGTTGGTGAATAGCATACCAGAAGTGTTAGAAGATAATAGGTCCACAGTATGTCTTGCAAAGTCTAAGGAGACAGGTCGACTCAGACATGTGGACGTGAGCTACCATTATACCAAATGGTTAGTAGAGGAAAAACGTGTAGAGATTAAATGGGTTGAGTCAGAAAACCAGGTGGCTGACTTTCTAACTAAGCCTTTAAGGATTGAGCTATTTGAAAAATGTAGGAGATCCTGCCTAGGAGGATAAAAGGAGGAAAGAATTGAGGAGGAGTAATGAGCTTTGCTCTTAAGTAGGAGTATTAATGGAGGACCCGATCTTTAGTACACCCCCTACGGCTGCGACTGTAGTACTTGGTCACTGGCCTCTAATATTTTTCTTTTTTGTTAATAGAGTACTAGCTAACCAGAACGCAAAGTGCCACCACACCAAGGAGGGAGTGTTGCAAGTAGTGCATTTTCAATTTAGTGTGTTGGCAGCATTGGACTTAGCACGAGACGGGACGCCGCACTTATTCTACGAGATCAGTTACGGTTATTCCCTGTGTGATCTCGCTATCAGATTATTATTAGTATTTCGTATATATCGTATTCGTATAGAAAATACCTACCATTATTTGTATGTTTCTTCAGTTGCTTATGTCCGCGGTACTTTTATATTGTGTTATATTCCGTTGATTGTTGTCAGGGCTGTTAACTTAAACGTATATTAGTTAAATTCAGTTAAAGTTTTAGTCTTTCAATACAAAAATAAGAGTTAAAGTTAGCAGTTTTATTCCTTTCACTTAAAGTTTAAGTTATAGTTAAAGTTGAAGTAAACTAGTTTTAACTTAAATAAAATAAAAGTTTAGAGTTAAGGTTAAAGTTAAACTTCTTTAACTAAAGTTAAAGTTAGTTAAAGTTTAATTCTTCTTTTAAAATAGTTGAAGAAGTTGAAGTTATAATGAAATAATGTGGTTACCTATTAATTATATCATATCCGCTTTTTATGTACGATGAAAAGATGAAATAAGGCATAAGAGTTTCCAAATTCAATAAATCAAGCATTTATAAAAATATAAAATAAATTTAATTTTAAATTTCACATTTAAAATTTTAATTTTCAAAACTACCTATAATTATTTCGCAGTAACAAAAGATCATTAATAAATTAATAGACCCTTTGAGACTGTATCGCAAAGGACCTGAAATGAACCTTAAGTCGCTGAATGTTCGTTCAAAATTGGAAAATTGGAAATTTGCTTGAGACTTTAACCAAAACGATTTTTTTTTAAGTTTAAGTTAAAGTTTGATTCAGTTTTAAGGACTGAAAATATTAGTTAAAGTTTTATTCAGTTACATTTATTGGGATTTATAGTTAAAGTTAAATTTAGTTATATTCTTGATGCGTGAAAACACGAGTCAGTTTGAGTTAAGGTTAAGAGTTTTAGTTATTGTTAACAGCCCTGATTGTTGTTCCATTGCTGAACTTATAATATAATTGCTGTTCATCCGTCTTCATCATTTGAATCATTCCAACATTTCATTCTTTAAATTTATTGTTACGTAGTTCATACATTGTATCATAATTTCCATCACTAGTTTCTCCTTATTGATCGAGTGAATCCAATAAATCATGAATAAGATATGAATATCTTTACTCAACTGTATAATCTAATTAGAATTCGATTTCCCCATTCTATTAGTTTAAGCCTGCAATTCAATTTTTCGTGAACAAATTTATCTAGTATTTCAAAAATCGTCATAATTCGTTAGGAGTGAGGTAGTACAAGTTCATTCGCGAATGATGAATGAATCACTCTTGCCTCATGAAATATGTAGTTGATGAGAAACATTTTAGCAATAATTTCTTAGTTCTCAGTATTGAAATAACATTCATGATTCACTTGAAAAGTTTATTTTATTCACTGGATTATTGATTGTTTGTCTATTAGAAAGTAAGAAAAAGAAAGAACCTCGAAGATCCCGCTCTCCCATTCAGATAAATGAAGACGAATTGAATAATCTAGTAGAAGAAGTATGTAATGACAGACTAATGTTTAAATATGTTGGAATATATTGTATCTTTAATGATACTTGACATATTTCTTTTTGAAGGAATTGATGCAGGTTGAATTATCATTGAATGCCGATCAATCGGATAAAGGAAACACCAGTTTTATACGTGGCCTATTGCGATATGAAATTTATCAAAGGAAAAGAACGGAGCTCGAAAATCGTGTGCTGGTCTCCCAAATCACAGATTTACGGAATAAAGTGGTAAATTTATTTCTTCTTTTCAACCTTTCTGCGTGTTATATGGACTGCATTACGCAACAATGTTCTAAGTGAAATGAGGCGCCATTGACTTGTTGATCGATCTTATTTTTGTTTTTAATGAGAAAACTATTTCTTGTTTACAATGAGTTCGTGAATTGAAGTTTTGTGTCCATTTTACATCTGAAAAAGTTTCATCGTATCATACAAATTTTTCGAATTTTCCTCATTGACTTTTATATATAGACTGCTAATGACTGCATAAGTGTAATGTAAAACGGTGTCCCCAACATACAAGTCTCGAAATGCGTAGTGCGCATGCGCGAAGTTTGTTATCAGTTATCATATAGTTGATAATCATTTTTTATAAATCCTCACAAATTTGCTAATTACAAGAAGAGTACGAGAAAAGTGACTAATTTCAAGGAATTAGTTTAAATTTAATTAAGCGAATTTGCTTTTGTTGGTTGTTGATCTCCATTTTGTAACTGTTTGTTATTTCAAATAAAAATATGATATGAAATCTGGTTTACACATTTTAAAATCTTGAGATGCGAGAAATGGAATTATGTTTCTTCTATTTTCATCAAAACACCACTTGTCTCAAGCAATGAAGAGATGTATTTACAAAAAGGAATACATTTTAAAATCATTAAAGGCACTCACAATTGTCATAAATCTAAATTGAAGGTTTTCGAGAAACTTGATCAAGAAATAAATTTAAAATCTTTCAACTTTAAATATGGAAGTATAACAAACGTTTGCTTTTAATGTTGATGGTAGGGTTTTATATTGTGTTATTGACAAATTAATATCAATTCAATACTTCCAAATGGACACTAATTTAGAAGAATGACAATCTGACATTGAAACTGATGATTCGCGATCTTGCATTTCTTTTCCAATCATACTTAAGAATTCAGGTAGTGAATTACATGGACTGCATTACGCAATAATGTTCTAAGTGAAATGAGGCGCCATAGACTTGTTGATCGATCTTATTTTTGTTTTTAATGAGAAAAACTGGTAATGAATAAAATCATTCATGTTATTTAAATAATTTCAAAGACAAACAAGCAAAATTTGTTCAGTTTGATTGACTGGCTTTGTTATAATTTACATTACATCAGAAACTTGATGTAGTTGAAGTTTATGGCGCCTCATTTCACTTAGAACATTGTTGCGTAATGCAGTCCACATCTACCTTACAATAGATGAAAAAATAAATTGAAAAATATCCTCATCTAGAAGTCATACATAGTGTTTTTCTTTCTCTCTTTTCACAAACATCGAAATGAAAGCGCTTGTAAACGTTAAACTACTGAAATTTAACTATTTAAGAACGAGAAAAGAATTTATTATTTGTTTTTCTTATAGTTACTGACATTCAGTTTACAATCTTACACAGTTTGTATGAGATTTTTTCTATGAAGATTCTATAAATTAGCTCATTAGTGTTTAATGAACCATAAAATTTGAAATAAATATTTTCTTCAATATAAAAATATTATATTTGCTTGGACAACAACTAATCTTCATATTTCCCAGTAAATCATATTAAAACAAAATTGACGACGAAAACTGATAACAATATGTCATAACATATTATGTTTATAAATTCAAGACTCGCGCATGCGCGTAATGCAGATCGCGACTTCTAAAAATTCAATGTTGGGGACAATGGAGCTAATGTACATTAGCAGTCTATATATATATATTAAAGTCAATGATTTTCCTCTAAATCTAGATGAATAATCACTTGTTAGGTGTGATTACGAAACTTGCTTTTTTCTGAGATATTTTCATCATTTGAAATCTTTTTCAATCTTTATCGTAAAATTATAAACTCATTCTAAAGAATGATTCGTTTTAATCTGAAATCATTCTACTTTTTTGAGTTCGTGAATTGATAATTCAAGATGTGGATGTAATTTAAATCACTCATTCTGTGAAATGAATAATTTTTGCAAAATCAAAGTCATATTGTATTGAGAATCGTTTCAAAATTGAGCTTTCCTGATGTTTAGTTTCGTAAAACAGAGTACTTTTCTCAAGGAAATATTAGGTGTGTTCAGTAATTATTTTGAAATTCACGTTCACTTACTTGTGGAAAATTCGTATCTTAAATGAGGCTTGTTTTACTTGTTCTGAGTAATAATACCAGGTGACTACTTAATTCGAGCACCCCAAGCGTAAAAATCTCTCTCTCATACAAATAAATTACATATTTGAATCAGGGTTGCGTACCGCGGTATTTTTTCCGGTTGGTATAGTACTGGTATTTGGTATCGGTATTTTTTCTGATCGGTACGGTACTGGTATTTGGTATTTATATAATTATTGGTCGGTATGGTACCGGTATTTGGTATTGATATAATTTTTGGTTGGTATGGTACGGGTATTTGGTATCAGTTTTTATTCCGATCGGTATGGTACCGGTATCGGTAAATCCCAAAAAACCGCAGTATTGGTCGGTATATACCGCGGTATCGGTACCGGTATGCAACCCTAGCCCGCAATATCGCACCAGTTCAATTATTTTAAAACTCAAAAAACGTGTTAGAATCAAAAGCAGGGTTGCATGTTGATCGAAATTAAAAATTAAAAATTAATAAATAAATAAATATCATAAATACCGCGGTATTTGCAGAGGGTTGCGTACTGCGGTATTTTTTCCGGTCAGTACGGTACTGGTATTTGGTATCGGTATTTTTTCTGGTCGGTACGGTACTGGTATTTGGTATTTATATAATTTTCGGTCGGTATGGTACGGGTATATGGTATCGGTATTTTTTCTGGTTGGTATGGTACCGGTATTTGGTATCAGTATTTTTTCCGGTCAGTATGGTACCGGTATCGGTAAATCCCAAAAAACCGCGGTATTGGTCGGTATATACCACGGTATCGGTACCGGTACGCAACCCTGATTTGAATGATATTAAGAACAATAAATGGCATAAATAATATTTATTTAATGCTTAAAAGTGTTTATCAATGAAATAAAAAATTTTAATTTATACTTTCATTGTCAAAAATACATATATGTTTTGAATTTATTCACCTTTTAGCTAATTTTTTCGCTTGGGTGCTCGAATCAAGTAGTCACTCAGTATGCTGAATACGAATCAGATTATTCATAGACAAATTTATTTATCGAACTGTTATCAGTTTTTTCACTTTTCTCTACAAGGAAGAAGTCTTCAGATCAAAAATTTCCAAAGATTGTGTATTGATCTTTTCATAATTCAAGATCATTGAATTCGTTCTGTTGAATGGTGAATGGCAATCAAGTTTACAATGCATTCAAATTTACATCGTAAAACCTTTGATCGAGACGTATTCTATAAAGTGAGCTCATCTTTTTTGTGAAATTGTTCTCATTTTCAATCTATTCTGTTGAGAAACGTTTCAAAATTAAGCTTCCCTGCCAGGGATGTCTAGCTAGCCAATAGCCATTAGCCATTAGCCATTAGCTAAACGATTTTTCGCATTTTAGCCATTAGCATTAGCTAGCTAATCAGCAGAAAAATTTAGCCATTAGCTAGCAATAGCCAATCAAATTCGGCTAATTCAATGGCTAATAGAATACATTTAGTGTGAAAAAAATTAGAAAAATAGATTACTATAAAATTACTAATTTTAGATAGAAAAAATGAAAAAAAAATAATAAATCATTTTTTTTGTGTTTGTGCATTGCATTTTTGTCATTTTGTCCACAATTAATGCCTGCTGGTAATGACATGTGTCAAGCGTAATTGAAAAAAATCGAAAGTTCGATTTTTTGCTTTTGTTTTTGCCGCTTTTTCAATTTCGACTTGGAGTTCTATTCTTCTATTTTACATGTGAATGTTTGAAGTTCATAAATTATGGTCAATTTGTCACTCAAAATTATGAAATTGTGAATTTTACATTAATAAGAATAGCTCCAAACCAATCTGTGTTGATTAGAAAGTATTTTTCGTACGATGCGAAAGAAAAAGTGACAGTGTGTTTGGTGAATAAAGAAAACATCTTTAATACTTTTTATTTGAAGAGTTTTATCATTTTATGTCATTTCATGCTTGTTTTCCTAACTTGTTGAAAAAATTATGTATAATTCGATCATTTGAAACTTTTAAAAAAATCTACAGATCAAGACGAGTGTTTTGAGGTACCACTCGACTTTTTAAAAATTAGCCATTAGCTAGCCATTAGCTAGCCAATCGCGGGAAGTTAGCCTATAGCCATTAGCTTTAGCCAAACCATCAATTTTTTTTAGCTTTAGCCATTAGCTTTAGCCAATTCGATTGGCTAGACATCCCTGTTCCCTGCTTCTTATTTCCAAAACTGAGATCTTTCTTTAGAAAATATTGTAATTGTGTAATATTTCAGGATCAAATTCAATCAGAAAATAAAATTTTAGAAATGAAATTGATTATACGTCCATCATTAGAGCAGCTTCAAAGATTCGTCATCCCACCATGGGTTTTCAACAACCAGGATATATCATTCGAAATGAAATGGATCATTTCTATATATTTTCGCCTGACCATATTTGCTGCGGTTCTGAAGTGTCGTATTAACAAATCTAGCATTACGTTAGAAATTTTAGCAGAAGCACTTGTAAGCCTGTATTTCAAGTCCTGGAAAAAAATACATCATGATCCAGACCCCAGAAAAATAATTTTAGAGGAAGAAGAGTGGAACATTGTGTTCAAAGATATCAATATGCCATCCGAACTTCATAATGAGGCGGTGAAGCTAGCTTTAGAGCCAACTCAAAAAAGCGAAATTAGTAAGTTAGTTGACAAATCAAAAACATTAGTCACCATAATATGGTACTCAAGATATTGAATACTTTTCAGGAACTATTGAAATGGATAAACCAGAAAAATGCAATCAGAATTATTTGTTATACATGGACTGCATTACGCAACAATGTTCTAAGTGAAATGAGGCGCCATAAACTTTAACTACATCAAGTTTCTGGTGTAATGTAAATTATAACAAAGCCAGTCAATCAAACTGAACAAATTTCACTTGTTTGTCTTTGAAATTATTTAAATAACATGAATGCTTTCATTCATTATTAGTTTTTCTCATTAAAAACAAAAATAAGATCGATCAACAAGTCTATGGCGCCTCATTTCACTTAGAACATTGTTGCGTAATGCAGTCCACATAAAAGATGGAAGAAAGCGGTACAATTTGATGGAGGCAGTGATGGGCACGCTCCGGAAAAAAAAGAGCGTGCTCCGCTCTTCGCTCCAAGTGAGAAAAAAAGAGCGCGCTCCGCTCTCGCTCCAAGTGAGAAAAAAAAGAGCGCGCTCCGCTCTCGCTCCTGGAGCAGTCAGGAGCGGTCGGAGCGCCGCTCTTTTCAAGTGAATTTTGGTATATAGATATGTTGGTCGAATTTAAACCTATTTTTATTAATTATTTTTTGATTTAATCAATTTTAGTGAGTGGTGAACTGGTGAAATGGTGAATCTTGATTTATGAGTACCTATAACATGAGGATTTAATACCGTGCGCACAACTAATTCTTTACACATCAACGTAAAAATCTGCTAAAAACGCATTTTACATGATTTCAAAATCAATATTAAAACTTATTAAAACTATATAGAATTATTTTTGACACCAATTTCTTATCAAGTAATACTATAAAACTGATTAGAACTATAAATCAATCCACAGTTTCAAGTTGTAATGTTATTTCAAAATTACATGAATTGATTTTTGTAACTTTTTTTGCCGGTGTGTAATAAATCAATTGCGCGCACGGTATAGAAAGAAACAGTCTAATAAATAATAATTATAAAATAAAAAATTCAAATATTCATTTATTGAAACGTTCCAATGATAGAGGAGCGTTATCAGAGGAGCGCGCTCTTTTCTTTAAATTTCCGCTCCAGGCTGGAGTACTCCGGAGCGCGCTCCGGTTGTTGTAGTTGTATTAAGAAAAGAGCGCGCTCCGCTCTCGCTCTGGAGCGAGAGCGGAGTACTCCGACCGCTCTTCCGCTCCCAACCGGAGCGTGCCCATCACTGGATGGAGGGTGAATTAGCTGTAAAAGAACAACTTATACAAGTACTCGTCTTAGTTGTAATCATAGTAATTGTCTTATATTTACACGTTTTTAAGAAATTTTAATGTTTCAGGATTGCGGTGTTGTTCCACCTGGCACTATTTTTGGAGATGTCTATTTCCCTATAAAAGAAGATATGTCATTTTCATATGAAATTTATTTCCTTGTGGAAAATATCGCGTATTTAAAGATTCAAACGGTAAGATATCAGAGATTTTGAGTGTGATCAACAAACTGATAAAAACTAATGTGAACATTGTTTGTTTTCAGATCGCGAATCAATTAACAACCATACTTGATGGTGTGTATGTGCGATATAACTGTGTGGATGTATTTAATGAAAAAGCGTAGATCCAGATGACAAAACCCTCATAAAATGATGAGAACTAACTTCAAAAGATTGCTAACAATTTTTTTTATTCGGTATTGGAATTAAACAAACATCCTTTTCATTTAATTATTGTGCGCGGTAACTCGTTTGTAAAATTGAATTTCTATAATGAAGATTTATGTTATGCCTGAATACGTGTCTAATTTACACTTATTCCATAAAATTAATATAGTTCTGCAAATATTTTGGAAATAAATGTCTAAATTTAAGCCAAACGATTATTTTGTTGAGAAGAAAAATCTATCATAAATAATTTTATATCCTCGTCAAAGTTGTTACAATCTATGTTTAAATTAAAATTTGAAGAATTTTTCATATGTCAAACCAACATATTTGAGAAGTGCTTTTCCAAAATGATTCAAGTTAGTCTGGGTCAAATTGCAGCTCAAAATAACAACAATGAAAGTATTCCTTATTATTAAAACCCACGATCTAAAGTCAGTTATACAATGCATTGACCTTTCTGAATTTCTATGTAAATTGATACAATTTGGGTACAAAAGTTGGAATATTTTTGACCCCTCAGAATTTTCATTAAAAGTATATGAAATTGATACAATTATTATTATTATTATTATTATTATTATTATTATTACGATTGAAGTACTCGTTCAACGATTATTATTACGATTATTCAAATCTTCTTTCTCTCTTTATTTATCACAAAACTAAATCTAATTTTCACCTCATGCGGAATTCTCGCACATGTTAAATGAAGTGAAGGACTCCTTCAACCTGACGTCATAAGAAAAACAGTGGTAAATTTGAATTTAAATTTTCGTACATGTTAGACAGAGTGATACCTCATATAGGTTTATAAGTTGAAGGTGTACTTCATCCTGACGTCATGAGATTTTATTCTCTATCAAGATAGGCTTATAGAGTGAAGGGTTCATTCAATGATGATTATTATGATTATGGTTGAAGTACTCGTTCAACGATTATTATTAGATTATGGGTGAAGTGCTCATTCAGCAATAGTAGTAGGTGGGTCACTTGAGGACAATCCTGCTTTTCAGCTCGAATTCTCAAGCTAAAAATTTTTTGCGTGTAGATTGTTTGTCCTGAAGTGACTGAGCATTAGAATATGTAAAAAAATTTGATTAAAAAAATTTTTTAAATTATAAAATGTTTGTGACTTTGATGGGACTAGAACTCGCCACTCTGACGCTACAATCGGCGTGCTTAGCCACTAGACGACGGGTAAACATTGTGCCTGCGGCGCTAACGAGAGATGTTGAGCGGTCTGCGTTCTGAACATGACTGACGTGTGTATGGTACTGCAGGTACTTATATAGACGTGTAATCGCGTACTGCCGTACTTCTGCATGAAATATTTTCCAAGTTTTTTTTCTGACTTGGTATTTTTTTTTTTTTTATGGATCACCTCACGTAAATAATAATTTCAATTATCTTCATTAATTTTTAGACTATGTAAAAATGCAGTTATAAGTTGGCTCCATGTGAAAGTGGATACCGTATATGGAGCTGACTTTCACAAATCATGCATTAGTTTCGCCAAGGCGCGCTCTATCCCAAGGCATACTCGCCAGGAGGAGCCAACTTTCTCTATAAATGCATATTTAAATATACAACTCCATATACAGTATCCACTTTCTCATGGAGCCAACTTATAACTGCCTTTTTGAAGCATGGAGTCAACTCTCACACATCCTTATAATTAAATTTTCCATCATAACTTCTATTCTAATTATCTATTTAATGTATTTCTTTCACTTATAAAACGGAAAAATAACATTTAACTGTTTGCTGGAGGCAAATAGCTCTTACAACCATTTTTTAAGGTGGATCCAACTTTCACTGTTTTTCAAGGGATCCAACTTTTATACGTAACTCTATATATATATATATATATAGTGATCTATGGTCAAAGTGGCATCAGTTTGCACATTCCTCAGAAGTGCATCTAATGTCACATTAACGACACCGCAATGGCGAACGGAATGTATAATATCATAGGTTTTCTTCCAAACAAATTTTTAAAATGATGCCACTTTACCTGTAAACATCAAAAAAATGAGGCTACTACGACCGTAGACAGAAAAAAAATTTTTTGTATGAAAAATAGAATATTAGTGGTAAAGTGGCATCACCCAAATAACCACACCAGTGACATCATGACACAAAGCTGAATCGATGAGCAATGTGATGGTAAAGTGGCATCAAAAAAAAGATGCCACTTTGTAAAAAAGATGCCACTTTACCTGTAGACGACGAAAAATGATGCCACTTTATCCATAGATAAATCTATATATATATATATATGCCCACGTATCTTTGTCGTCACCTTTCATAAACAGTACCTTTCCGTCACCATGCTTAATAAGCTTGCCGGAGGTGTATACATCTCATATTTATTTCCAGCATGTTTATCATAGTGGTTGCCGCTTTTACACCATTCAATTTGAGTGCATTTAGTTTATATAAAAAAATATATAGAGAAGGCATCATTCATTTCCAATTATGCAACCGACTTCTTCGTCACCCCTGTGTATATGGAAATATATCCTTAGTTTTTCTCCGTCACCAGCGTAGTTGCCAGATTGATAGGTGACGGTTTGGCGCCGTTCGCTTCAAGTTATAACTTACAGGGAATATATTATACACGCATTCACACATACCCAATACTAAAATATTGTTTGTAAATGAAATTCCATTTTTTTTTAAATTTATTTTTTATTCAGTTTTTTAAAATTGAACTTACTGCTTAATGAAAAAGTAAAAAAACATAACTACAATAATTAATTAAACATTCTCTCGGTTATCACATTACTCTTGTCTTAAAAAAATCAGTTGTTGATTCATTTCAGGCATGGTGTCTACCAGCCGAAAAAAGTACGAAATCACGAAAAAGGTGGGTACGAAATTTGAAAATGACCCAAAAATGTACGAAAAACAGTCGATAATGTACGAAATTTACGAAATTTAAAAGGAAGTAATTATGTTTTCAAAATGAAAGAAAAGAAGGCAAAATTCAGGTGAAGAAAACCTTGCTTAAAAAATTTTACATAAAATACTCAAAATATATCGTACGAAAAAAATACGAAATTTTGTTTTTCGGATTTGGTATAGACACCATGTTTCAGGGCTGCGAGAGCAATAAAGAACAAAGAGCGAAAAATTGCAAAAAATTTGAAGAATGAGAATGAAAGCGAACTTTGAGAGCTTTAAAAAATGGAAAAAGAAAGGACAAGAAAATTAAAGAAGGAAAACAATAATTTCTGTTTTTGGCAATCCTTAAAGTACTTTGACTTATTTCAATGTTGAAAACGTATTAAGCATTAAGCATTAGATGAAATACTCAGCTGAATAAACCTACCAAACTTTTGATGAATATTATTTGAAATTGAGAACATTTCCTGAAATTTTATCTGAAATTGTTGAATTTTCAGAAAAATGTTTTCGTAATACATTTTTCAGGAAAGAATGGAAGTTCTTAGACTCGAGCGTAAAATGGGAAAAAAATTATCAAAATACGTGTAAATGTTCCTAAATTTTAAACTAAAATTCAAACGAGAACGTAATGAGCACTAATAGAAGCCGATGATAGACATAAGCAGAAGCAAGTGTTACATGAATTTTGTACGCCAAGGTACTGTTGCCATATATATATATATATATATATATATACGTAAATCTATCAAGGTGAGATCCGATTAAAAACTGGGCAACCTGAGATCCGACTCAAAATTTACAAATTATGGAATATATAGGAAGGGTAATTGCTTATTTATAGCATCTGATACATAACCACCATAGAGGGGTAACAAATTCTTAAAATAAATTATTTGAGAAGTTTTGAACAAGGTGAGATCCGTAAGTAAAGTATGGAAAGCTGAGATCTTATACACATATACAACCATTTTTGACGATAACGTTTCGATAAGTCGAGATCCAGCAACGTTGCCATAAATATTGTATGGTAATTTCGTGTATTTTTTTTATTTTATTCAAATCTAATAAAGTATACTTTATTTGAGACAAATGTTCATGTGGACAGTAGGCTAGCAAGTATTTACGTATTAAATATCTATTTTTTTTTCTATTTTTTGAGCGATTATTGCATTTTGATGAACATGTGAAAAATTTTTATGCGTTCATTGTGAGAAGTGAATTTCGATGCAGCCTACTTTTGTAAAATTGAATAAACTATACATGTATAAAACATGGATTTGATGAAAGACGTAGGGAGGAAAGTGGAGAAGTGCACAGAAAGTGATTTACATGAATTTTGCTAAAAATACGGTTAGAGCCATTTTATGGAGTTTCTCAAATATCATTTTTTTTAATAACCTCAAAATAATGGTTCACAAATTTTGAGAGGAGCTGGAGAGAGGGCAAATTCCTTAAAATTTTCGTTTCTTTTTCAGACGAAAAAGTAAGTTGCGGACTTTAACATATCCAAATTTCAGCCTCTTAAGTATATTTTGAGGGGATCTAGGGCAAAAAACAGCTTTTTGAGGAAGTTTTGAGTTATGAAATTTCTTTAATATCTCATATTATCTCCTCATCAAATCAACCAAAAAGTTCAAATATTGTGTGTGGGGTTAGTTTGGCACTATGACCTTTTGAATTAGGGTCAAAATCAATCCAGAATGGCGGATTATCAAAATTTGAATAGAGCTTAATAACGATGAGAAGTATGCTGTATGCTAATTTCACATGTGATTTTGAAGCGGAATGAGGAGGGTGGTTGTCCTCAACATTTTGTGGGAGTAAACGAAAAAACGAAAATAAACGGCTTTTGGAGGGGAAATCACAATGTGATATTTCATGAATCTCGCATATTTCCTCATCAAATTAACCTAGAAGGGTCAATCCTTGTGTGTAGATTTGATTGGTGTCAAAATATGAGCCCCTTGAATTTAAGTTGAAATCGATTGTAAATGGATCCCAAATAGCGTATGTCCAAAATTGAGTCAAGCTTGAGAAGCTTTAAGCAACTGAAAAGTATGAACTTTTCCAATTTTGGAGGACAAAAAATTCTACATATTTCAGATTAAACTTCTCGGTGTTTTTAGTACGGATAAGGGGTGATGAATATGGGCTATAAGTTTGAGAAGTTCACTTGACAATATTACCTCCAAATATAATCAAGCCCCGATTAAAAAGTGAGCTCCAGTGATGCGGCATGGCTGCTCACTTTTTTTTCATTTTCAAATAATCTAAGACAGTAGGAAGAGGTTCTCTGATTCAGATATTGAAGTTATATAGAAATGGAATTCACACCTCAATTTTTTTTTTTGGTCAAGTAGGTGTATCAAAATGAAATATATAATAAAATTTTGATTTTTCTGAAAAGAATTCTATATGAAGTTATCGAAAAAAATATAACAAATCAGCTACCTAAACAACCCAACAACAATAGAAAACCTGTTTAAATTCCTTAAAGCTACCAACCTCCTATCCAAAATCTAAACACCGCCTCTGGCCTTCGTTGCAGAATACGGCAAGTTAATGGAAAAAAGTAAAGTAAAGTTTTTAAAATAAAATAATTAAAAAATAAAACACAAAAGTTAAACTTTGTTCGTAAAGTAAATTCTTTAAAATTTGTATAGCATGGCAGTTTTCCCAGAATTATAATTCTATACATTTTTGCAAATTTTGAGGAAATACCTCTCTCCCCTCAGGGAATAAATGGGCATTTTAGAACAATTGCAGCTTTTATTTCAGGATTTATAGCGTAAATTATGTCAAGAAAAACAGCTAATAGTGAGTAATTTTTGAGACTTTAGAAAAGCATAAATACAAATGGGAAAACTTCAAGCTCCGCTCGACACGTGTTAATATTATTCTTAAGTTATGAAATTTTTAAAGGTTTATTTTGAGTCCAAAATGAATAACTTGAGGGGGAGTGAGCATGAAAATTCGACATCTTGAAATATGGTGCTACCTTAAGGGACAGTATAAATGTGTATTCGCTTTATGTATTTAAAACTTGATATTTAATTTTTTTCTTGTTTTTCTCCCTGGTTGTTAATTTTTTCCGGCAAAGTGAGCACGTGCTCTCGCAAATAATAACAGTTTTTAATTTTAAAGCTTTCGACACAAAAAAACTTTATTTTTAAATATCGATACATAACGCGTTTTCGGCAAACAGACCTTTTCAGTGCAATAATACAGTATCGATATTTAAAAATAAAGTGTTTTTGTGTCAAAAGTTTTTAAAATTAAATACGTAAAACAACACTGAAGAAAAACTTTTTTTCTTGAAAATAACAATTTTATGTGAATTTTAGCCATTCAAGAAGATTCGTTTTTTTTTTGCATCTAATTTTTTTATTCATAAGCTTGATTTTTCTACAATTTCTTCTTGTTTTTTTTTTTTCGAAAAATGATGATTTTTAGCATTAACCTCAAGGTTTGACATTTTTCTCGAATCTCATTTTATTTTTAGTTTTCTTAGAGATTACCTCAAAATTTGAAATATCCTGAATTTTGCTTCTCTTTTTCCTTTAGATTCAGCTTAAAGTTCGCGTTTTTTTTTTCGAATCTCAATTTATTTTTAGTTTTTCAAAGATTACCTTCAAGTTTAAAGACTTTCTGATTTTTTTTTCCATGAAGTCAGCTGGAAGTTCAAAATTTTTCTCGAATCTTGTTTTATTTTTATATTTAAAGTGCTTATTTTGTCAAAGTGTCTTAACAACATAAATAATTTTTACAAAATGATTTAAAATTTATTTTAAAGTATTTTACAGTTGGTAAACGGACTCTTGTTTCACACGATTATTTTCTCGTTGCTAACTGGAAGAGTTATCTTTAAGTAATTTAAGGTAGTGCAAAATAGACCTGTTTTTGATTTCATAACAAACACTTAATTTGATTTTATTTCAAAACGTCTTGCTGCCTAAAGTATAACGTATTCGTGATTCAATACCGAATATAAGGAACGGAAAGATGAGATCCGCGTTGTTGCCGAATGCGCGGATCTCATCTGTTTCGAAACGTAACACTTAGATATACTCTGGTAGAGCGCTCTCTGCAAAACAAACGTCGAACTGACTTCGTATATGTTGGCCGAAAAAGTGGAAAGATGAGATCCGGGCAAAAATTGGGCAATGCATTCCTGATGGTATCCTGATGTCAAAAAACTCGATATACACGCTAAGAAAGGTGAGATCCGATTTCGGATCTCACCTTTCCAAAACGGAGCTCACCTTTCCACGAAATGTATATTTTGGATCTCACCTTTCGGAAATATAAATCTATATATAATATATATATATATATATATATATCCCACGTATCTTTGTCGTCACCTTTCATAAACAGTACCTTTCGTCACCATGCTTAATAAGCTTGCTGGAGGTGTATACATCTCATATTTATTTCCAGCATGTTTATCATAGTGGTTGCCGCTTTTACGCCATTCAATTTGAGTGTATTTAGTTTATATAAAAAAATATAGAGAGAAGGCATCATTTGTTTCCAATTATGCAACCGACTTCTTCGTCACCCCTGTGTATATGGAAATATATCCTTAGTTTTTCTCCGTCACCAGCGTAGTTGCCAGATTGATGGGTGACAATTTGGCGGCGTTCGCCAAGTTACGACTTACAGGGAGCATTTTATACACGCCAACACACATACCCAATACTAAAATATTGTTTGTAAATGAAATTCCATTTTTTTTTAAATTTATTTTTATTCAGTTTTTTAAAATTGAACTTACTGCTTAATGAAAAAGTAAAAAAAAATAACTACAATAATTAATTAAACATTCTCAGGGTTATCACATTACTCTTCTCTCAAAAAAATCAGTGGTTGATTCATTTCAGGCATAGTGTCTACCAGCCGAAAAAAGAACGAAATTACGAAAAAGGTGGGTACGAAATTTGAAAATGACCCAAAAATGTACGAAAACCAGTCGATAATGTACGAAATTTACGAAATTTAATAGAAAGTAATTATGTTTTCAAAATGAAAGAAAAGAAGGCAAAATTCAGGTGAAGAAAACCTTACTTAAAAAATTTTGAATAAAATACTCAAAATATATCGTACGAAAAAAATATGAAATTTTGTTTTTCGGATTTGGTAGACACCATGTTTCAGGGCTGCGTGAACAATAAAGAACAAAGAGCGAAAAATTGCAAAAAATTTGAAGAATGAGAATGAAAGCGAACTTTGAGTGCTTTAAAAGAACGGAAAAAAGGAGGAAAAGAAAATTAAAGAATGAAAACAATAATTTCTGTTTTTGGCAATCCTTAAAGCACTTTGACTTATTTCAACGAATACTCAGCTGAATAAACCTACCATACTTTTGATGAATATTATTTGAAACTGAGAACATTTCCTGAAATTTTATCTGAAATTGTTGAATTCTCATAAAAATGTTTTCATAATACATTTTTAAGGAAAAAATGAAAGTTCTTAGACTCGAGCGCAAAATGGAAAAAAATTATCAAAATACGTGTAAATGTTCCTAAATTTTACACTAAAATTCAAACGAGAACATAATGAGCACTAATAGAAGCCGATGATAGACATAAGTAGAAGAAAATGTTACGTGAATTTTGAACGCTCGTTAGGTTCTCGTTTGAGGCGCTGCTTTGGAAAATAAGTTGGTAAATGCAAAAAGGTTGATTTTTTAATAAAAAAATGAAAAAATTGGAAAACAAATGCTAAATACCCTCAAACAAAGTCTCTAAAACAATATATTATAATTTCAAATCATTTCGTTGGGTTATTTTTGAGAAAAACACAACGAAATGATTTGAAATTATAATATATTGTTTTAGAGACTTTGTTTGAGGGTATTCAGCATTTACTTTTCCAATTTTTTCATTTTTTTATTAAAAAATCAACCTTTTCGCATTTATCTACTTATTTTCCAAAGCACCACCTTAAATTTTGATTTTAATTACTTGCAATGGAGAAAACAAGAGGTGGAAAATTTGTTCAGTTAGCGCTCGAAACTGAAGTAAAATCTTTTGAAAAACAAGGTAAGTTGACATTGAAATTTTACCAATACGTTATAATTTTGTATTTGTTTCTCTAAGATCACGTGCATGATTCTAAAAAGCTGAGGGTTCATCAGATTAAAAGTAATAATTTATTACATAATTAATTAAGGGTTTTATTGGTACAAAGGTTTAAAGTCATGGCGTGAACCTGATTAATTCACAGTAGTGAAAAATAAAATTGAATCTAAAAAAATTACCTCAATTTCGAAAAATTTTCTTCAAAATTTTGCATGTTCACAATGTTGTTCATCAATTTGAACACTTTATCTAGATTTTTTCAAAAAATACCAAATAAAAAATTCTGGAATGCTAGGAAAAAATTATTAAATTTTTGTGGTTGGTAATTAGAAGAAAATTTCTCATTTTTTTATGATTTTAATTAATATACAGGAAAATTTACACGTGTTTTGCTAATTTTTTTCCATTTTACGCTCGAGTCTAAGAACTTTCATTCTTTCNTCATTTTTTATGATTTTAATTAATATACAGGAAAATTTACACGTGTTTTGCTAATTTTTTTCCATTTTACGCTCGAGTCTAAGAACTTTCATTCTTTCCTGAAAAATATATTACGAAAATATTTTTCTGAAAATTCATCAATTTCTGATAAAATTTCAGAAAATGTTCTCAATTTGAAATAATATTCATCAAATGTTTGATAGGTTTATTCAGCTGAGTATTTCATCTAATGCTTAATTGAAATTACATTTCTTTGAAATGTGCTTAGTACGTTTTCAACGTTGAAATAAGTCAAAGTGCTTTAGGGATTGCCAAAAACACAAATTATTGTTTTCCTTCTTTAATTTTCTTGTTCTTCCTTTTTCCATTCTTTTAAAGCTCTCAAAGTTCGCTTTCATTCTCATTCTTCAAATTTTTTGTAATTTTTTGCTCTTCGTTCTTTATTGTTCTCGCAGCCCTGAAATGAATCGTAACCACTGATTTTTTATAAGGCAAGAATAAAGTTATTACTGAAGGAATGTTTGATTAATTATTATAGTGATGTTTTTTTACTTTTTTATTAAGCGTTATTAATAATATCGATCTCGATACAAAATTGTAAGTTTGATTTTAAACTAGAAGATACTACTAAAGTATCTTGAAAGCGGTCTTTACCCAATTATACTACCTATTTTAAAGCAAGTTTTTCGAATAATTAATTTTTTTACATAAATAGGGTAAATAAATTTTCTAAAATTCAACCGTTCTACCAATTCCACTCATCCTAAATTTCATCAAGTATCATATAAAAAACATGACCTCACGTAATTTATACTTTTATAATCTAAAACTCGGAATTGTGTGAGGTCAGGTCATTTCATGTTCAAACAGCTCTAAAAAAACAATAATTTCACACGGCTTCTAAAAGAAACGTGACTTCGCGTTGAATTATACTTCCTCACGGTCACATGCTTTCGAGTTTGCCTCCTCCGATTCGAGGTGAACTATACTCATTTTTAAAATTTATATTTTAAATCGTGAATTAAAATTACGTGACGTCACGTTACCTCGTGTTTAATCGACTTCAAAAATCAATCAACTCTAAAAACCTATTCATGTACTCATTCTACCACTCTCAAAAATTTCGAGTCACTCTGTCAAGTTTTACTCTAGTTATATGTAGTGAGAGAAGTAAAGTTTACAAAAAAAAAGTGACCTCATGTTAAATCACCCTTCCCCAAGTTGAAAAACTAACAATAGCTGAAAGTCTAAAAACTCTGTCTATCCCCATAATTTGGTGTCGATAGATCTCAACTCAAGCCCCGTCACATCATGTCACGCCAACTCACATCCACTCACGTCCAGGGAACCGTCAATTCCAAGACTACTACGTCTATTCTTTCGGCCATCTGCACCATATTCTGATAAATTTTTGATACAAAGGGAAAAACCATGACCTCACGCTTGATTGAATCAACTTACTCGATCTATCAAGTTTTACCGGAGTTACTTTAAAAGTAAAGTTCGCTAAAAACTGAATAAAAAAAAATAAGAAAAAAATGGAATTTTATTCGCAAAAATGATTTCAGTATTTCAATTTTAAAAAAGTGAACGGAGAATGGAAAAGAGTGAGTTCGATAAATCATTCATTACACAAAATGTTCTCATAAATTTGTGACGGCGATATACTCTCCTGAAAAAAGATCACGCAGTGTGTGTGTATAAAATTAGAAAGGTACGCGATGTTTTTGTCACTGCAGCGTTGCCACGAATAGGTGATGTATACAACCCGTTCATTATACGGAAACGTATGCGCTGTAACATTATCTCTATGTATACACAGGTAGCGCTACGTGGTGGAGGTTGGTGGAACTACCATTTTGAAATCTGTATATCGTAGGTGTATACATGACTTTTTCGTCACCATACAAAAATTTGCCATTCGACTCCTTAGGGTGTGAAACGGATTTTAAACTTGGTATACACAGGGATACGTTTTCGTCACCGGGTTGACGCGTTTGCCTCCGATTTCGGTGACGGAGACGATCAGCGCTTATATAAAAGGTGACGCCAAGGTACTGTTGCCATATATATGTATATATAAAAAAAAAAAAAAAATAGTCACTGCCCACCAAAAGAGACATACATTGCAGCCTGTCACTGTCCAACAAAAGATGGCAAACTATATGTATCAATTAAGTGCTATATAGATGCATAACAAACACTATACGCGTCATTTCATAAGTCCCAGAGCTTTGTCAAATGAATAATTAAATGCATACACCTCCATACATAAACATAAGCATAATGTATTGCCAGACTATCCATATGCCCGAAATAAGAAATTACGTACACTATTGTATATATATTCACGTAAAGACAATGTCACTTCATAGGCGATTACTCAACGACCTATTTCCCTGTCATAGTGCACAATTCCAATAACTGCCGTTAGTGTATAATGGTAAGCAATTCAACCTTACACCCCTTACGCACATGCTTTCTATAAAAATTAAGCCTACGTGTCATTTTCGTAGAAATAGGATCCCCTTGCACTACCCTGTGAGAATCAGCTCGTAAAAGTAATGCGAGAGTACGCCTGTCAAGAGCAAAACAATAATTCACACATATGCTTTCCAAAATCTTAAAATTCCAAATCGCACCATAAAATCAATATACTAACAAAGCATGCTAGGCGTACTCAATGTAAAATGCGTTAAGTGAGGCCTGCTTCCTTGAAAAAAGATCCTCTCAAGCAATAAATAAAAAGAATAAATATGCGTCGCCAAATCAAAACGATTTCTACAGATCTATTAAAATGCCTACCCAGGTTTCATGCACAGTATGTAGGTACCCTTTTCACGCCCCTTTTTACGACCTTGCGACGCTACACGTAACATATGAAAGACGTATATGTTGCCTTCTCTCTTCTTACAGGTCATAAACTAAATGCATTAAAATACCTATTTGTCTCCTGCTGAATAAACTGTTGCCGTCATATAGGATACGACTTGCTGGTTAACCGATCCCATACCGGCAAAAGTTGGTGCGTGTCAGCTTGGAGAAAATAGGCTCGCTTACATAAACACCCTTTGAACTTTATGTACAATTCGCTCGTAAAGCTCTTACTTTCGGAACCGAATGTACAAAAAGTTAGTGCAATGAAGGGGTTATGTACGCTCGCACTAAAACCGTTATTACGCAGTAATTACTATGATGCCCACCAACTGTGTGTGACGTCAGATCACCAAATATGCTCTTGACTAGAATCGAAAGATAAAATCCACCCTTAACGTGTGATTTGCTAATGATCCATAATGATCATCCCTGCTACTTTAGAAACCCCGTTATGCATGGTTCCCGCCTACAAGAAAATGTATTCTGCTTTTTAGAAAAAAATGATTTTTAGTCTTCTTCTGTATCTCCTTCGTGTATCGATGATTACAGATGATTGTATGTGAAGTAAAATAAATTCGCTTTAAAATCGTATTATCGCGTTTTATTTAATCGCTTCAAACCCTACATTATCGAGAAAGTTTGTATTGGATGTACGATTCAGTAGGGAAAAATACATTTTCATTATTACCAGCACTGATATGTTAGGTAAGCCGAGGCTTACCTGAGGTAAACCTACTGTGGTATACCTCGGGCTTTGACTATATACTAGATGAACCGAGTTACGTGTAGGAAAACCATTGACTTTTATATATAGACTGCTAATGCACATTAGCTCAATTGTCCCCGACATTAAAATTTTACAAGTCGCGATATGCATTATACGCATGCGCGAGTCTTGAATTTATAAACATAACATCTGCATAATATGTTTTAATTGGTTATAATCTGTTATAATCAACCATATGATAACTGATTATAAACTCCGCTCATGCGCACTACGCATTTCGAGACTTATATTGAGTTGTATGTCGGGGACACCGTTTTACATTACACTTATGCAGTCATTAGCAGTCTATATATGAAAGTCAATGAGGAAAACTGCGGTGAAACATTACATGCATCAAAGTCAGAACACTCGTTGCAACTTTATATCTTGCGCATGCCTGAAGTCCTTTATCACATTCATGTTATTCTGAATTTGCGCATGCGCATTTAGAATTTAGCCACGAGTGTTCTGAGAAAATCTGCGTAATGTATCACCGTTTTTGGGTTGGCATTTGCTTGTTGCTAGCTCGGTCCATCTAGTATATAGTCAAAGACCTCGGGTCAACCGTATGTATATACTTTCTCGAGTTTGCGACGCGCTTCCCGACAAATATGATATTTATTCGAGTGATATTCGGTTACAGTCAAATATTAAATAACCCTACTTTCCAATTCTCGAGGAGGTTCATCGAATAAATTATACGATAGATCTAATGTCTCCAAATATTTTGGACCATGGAATATATTTTCTGGTAATTTTTTTAACGACGTATTGGATAAATTCAATTCCTATATTATTTATATTTATAAACAGTAAAATCATTATCAGCGATTCGTAAATTCGTAATGATTATCGTTCAAATTTAGGTAGGTATGATACCTTCAAGCGAGGAATAGAAGATATGGTAATAACTGTTCCTTGATTGAGTACTTCTAAAGTGTTTCCGCTTAGAACTAATTTTTCCAAATTCGCGGTAAATGCTCAAAAACTTGTGCATACAAAGTACGAATGATATCGTTGCTAAATTCAATTCCTTCAGTTTGGTTAATGGTTCATAGATATGCGGTGTATGATTTCCCTAGAGAAATTGAAAAAATTTAGGGCTCTTGATTGTAATATTTGAATTTAGCTTTAAATATTAACCTTGAAAACATTAGGCGTCAAACTATTTGAAGTTAAGAGATTATTACTCAAATCCAGCGACGACAGGTCATAAAGATTAATGAACGCTGAGTCATCAATAGTCGTGATGTAATTAGAAAGATGAGAAACTTTCAATTTAGAAAATTTATACAAATGTAAAATTGCATTATAGTCAAACAGTAATATGGATTTATTTCCGTTCTGTAAATCAGGCACAAGAGATTTTTGTTTCACGGAGTAATTTATTTCATTCACTTTGCAAGCATAACGCGAACATATGTCTTCTGTAATCACAAAATTAAGTTTTAAAATTGTTAAAAGCAAGTAAAAAATATAAATGTTGAGCATTTTGATGCTAAGAAAATTTAGCATCTTGTTCTGTAATAACATCACAATTAATGTAGTACTCAATGAAACTCGAAACCAGCGTATTTTAAAAACTACGAATTGCAATTTACCTATGTATTTTAATACGCTCGTATAACACTACGTCGTACGCTAATTCAAGAATTAAGTAACCACTTTTATTTCAAAATACGCGGTATGATATTGAATTGTTAACTCATGTACCTACAACAGAAAAACTATAACTTGAAATCGGTGCAATTCAACAAGTGTGTATTTGATACTACTATTATCAACTGATAATGAATTTTCACTCAGTATCCTACTACACATCTTTCTCACTTTTATTAAATAAACAACGATAATTTATTCCTATTCAGTCATGATGTGCGCTTGTATTGTGACACTATTTTTACGCACATTCTTCGTTTAATAAAATGAACCGAAATTTCATTGTAAATTTACATTTGTGAGTGTTCTCACCTGTCTTCAATAATTTCAGTTATTAGATTTATTTTTTTAAAGATTTAATGAGCAATGACCAAAGGACTTCGAACTTATTCATAATCACCTTTCAAATAATATTGCTTATACGGTACACAAATGAAAGATAGTTTTTTATGAAAGCATAATATAATGCAAATATATAATGTATTCAAATGTATAAAAGAAATAATCAAAAATTCTTAATTATTTAAATATTATATCACATACAAATTCACATGAATAATCGGATTAAGGATGAATAATACATCCTTGCATGCATAACTTTGCTAATATAGCGGAGATATTAAATTAATTTAAAGGAACTATATTTGTTAGTCTGAAGACTAATGCAGCTAATGCAAAATTTAAGTACCTTTCTATTCAAAATTTGTGCTTGCACGTAATTTTTCATTATTTATACAACAAAATGTTATGTATGAAATGCATAAGCTAGTGCATCTAACGTAAAATGAATTCCTGAGAAGAATCGATTCAAGCCAAGATTTGAATTTTTTGCACGTTTATGTTTAGTAATGAAAAATAAATACTAAGATAATAGAGAAAAACTGCAAAACTTATGTCTAAATAACAATTTTAAATAGAAAAAAAAACTTTTTTTGTCTTATTCGAATATAGGAGCTGAGAGTAATTCTTATTTCGTTTCTATTACATCAATTGACCTTATGAAGTTTTAATAATCAATTAAAACATATACCTAGATGATTTTTTAAATATTAGGTATAAGCTAAAAGTGAGTAATAACAAAAATTAACAATTCCAAAGGAGAAAAAGGTTAACGACGCGACTAACACAAGCATTAAAAATAAAAAACAAATCAATAATGTATTCACACATAATCTTATAAAAAAAAGAGAGGTAAAAGCAAACTTATAACATAAAAATGAAGTATTGTACGCTTTTCATATCACGGTGATTATTTTTTCATCAAGAAAAAAAT
Source organism: Phenacoccus solenopsis (assembly GCA_009761765.1). NCBI lineage: Eukaryota > Metazoa > Arthropoda > Insecta > Hemiptera > Pseudococcidae > Phenacoccus > Phenacoccus solenopsis. The sequence continues at coordinate 43,967 of VFXL01000053.1, read as the reverse complement.
ATGATTTAATTAATTTTTGAGATGACTTTGATTGAATGACTCCCATTAATATTATCACAACCTGAATATCCTCATTCTCATCGATCAGACTTTTATAAAAGTACATATTGATACACATTCCAATAAGCTAATGCGTACAAAGTGCAAATCACCGAAGCAGTGCTTAGAAGGAATTATTCATTCAATATTTTTATCTATATCACTTTCACCCATCAACTGCAAAATCAGCTCATAAATTGGTTCGAAAACTTTACGACAACCTGCCTCTGTTTGGAGATAAATAATCCAGCATATCGTGACGACTCATAGAGCCATCATTCTGAAGCAACGTTTCACCAGCACCAATGACTTCAACTTTAGGATAAGAAGCTAATTTCTGACGTAAATGTTCATTCACTACTTCATTTTTTTCACGCAAAGGATTTGGTGACTGTCTTCGAGGTAAAATCTCCTAAAAATTGAAAAATAATTTAGTGAGATACAACAGTTTTGAAATTTACACCATTCGGATTCTTAACAAAATTTACCAGGACAATGACATGAGCATTGGGAAGTTTATTTTGTATTTCTTGTACAATAGTGATTATGCCTTCAGCGACATCCATCGCTTTATCACTAATATTATAAGTTCCAACATGAAGAACTACGATCTAGTCACACAAAAAAAAAACTGAATAATTAGCATTCAATTGAGATCAGAGGCGTACCGAGGACCTTCTTTAGGAGAGGGGGGGGGGAAGAAAACCAAAAATTGCCGACTGATACCATGAAATTTTACCAACTGTTGATCTTTTTTTTTTTTTTGCTCCACGAAAATAAAGCGTCGGTTATAATGACATTGAATTTTTCACAGAAAAAGTTGAACCTGTGTTTTTTTATGGAACCGTTTATAATAGCCAGTGAATCAGGCAATGAAAGATTCACTGCGTTTCAGTGAAAAGTTGAAATATTTCAACTTTTCAGTGAATTTCTACAGTGTCAAACATTTGTTTGTTCACGTTACTCTGTTATCACTTTGAAGTAATGGAGATTTTTTGGATAGTTCTAGCCATTCCGTGAAAATTTCATTGACACAGTCAGTGCCATTATAACCGGCTCTTAAGATGTTATGTACGATGTCCAGTTTTGTTAGTCTTCAAAAAATTTAAAAATAGCTGTAATAATACTGCGCAAGTGGTCAAGTTTACCAACTTTACGCTAAAACTCCAAATTTACCAACTTTCCAAAAGCCAAGGGGGAAGCTCCCCCTCCCCCCCACTTCGGTACATCACTGATTGAGATGCACATTAAACATTGTGGAATTACTTGTTTTTTCTTTCATACCTTCGGTTTTATATTGTCTACAATTCCATCCTGTATTCTATACAAAACATTTTCCGTGCAGTCGAACGAGATGCCTAAATTCAATGAATGCGGCTCAAATATAGTTCATTCCAAATCGGTCTTTGCCGTAAGTCTTGTATAATAGTGTCGCCGATAAATTACCACCTCTGGTTTTTTCTCTTTAGTTTCTGCTAACTGACAATTATTATGCTGTATAAAAGCAACAAAAAAAACTTATGAATATAGTGAAATTTGGAACATTGTTCCACACTTTGAACGATTTATTACTCATTTTTCAAAAATGATGAAGAATATACTGATGAATCAAGAAAATGATAATTATCCTGGCTAATCCATCTACCGTCACTATTGTTATCAACTGGCATTGATGCAACAGAACACTTATTCATTATTAAACAGGAAATTAAATCAGTATCATTAAATAATTAGAATTATGATTTAAATTTTTACTTGGAACACTTCGCTCATTGTAACACTTGATATAGTAGATTATACAATAAGTCCGATAAAGCGGTAGATTATAAACGAGGGGAAAGTTGGGGCGCGAGCCGAAGGCAACGCTCAAGTGATCTATAAATATACAAAAATGAACTTTGGATATAAAAAAAATAATAATCACAGCCTCAACATTGGAGAGAGAATAGTTATAACGTATTTGCGAATTAATAATATATAAAATATATTATTTTATATTTTTAATTCGAAAGTGATGATAGAAAACCATCTTCGCAAACATATTGTCAAAATAACAAATAAAACAAGGTTGATAATCATTTGGGAGAACTTACTCATACAGGAAAAATAATTAATATGAGGCATTGAAAATTTCTTTGAGTTTTTCAAGAACAGGAGTGAAGGTCTTTATATAAGCTTGTTCCGTCAAGTGAAAGTCCCTGGGAAACACAAGCAAAATTAACAAATTCTTATTTTAAATTTTCCGTTTAACAGGGTGAACTTAAAAAAAAAGAAAAAGATGATGGTTAAAATTTTAAAAAAGAAACTAGAATTTTAAAAAACTATCACTCACCCACATTATGATATGGGAGCAGAGAGGAATATTTTTTGTAATTCCTCAACAACTTTCACAGTTTCATCGGAAATTTGTTAAGCACTATTTTCACTACAATTAGTTCCTATATGCAAGACAACAGCCTGAAAAAAAAAATAAAAAGAACTTGAATAAAATTATTATTTGAACAAAAACGTATGCATAGCTCATTAAGCTGTCAAATAACAGTCAACAGAGTGTATTTACTCTAGGATTAATTTCATTCAGAGATCCATTCAAAATACGCAACATCAAATTTTCAATTCGATCTCCTCCTATTCCTATATTTATAGGATGAAAATGAGAAACCGAACTCTAAAATTTATCAAAATACACCATCTTCTACATTATAGAATCTCCTATAAGTAATACTTCTGGTTCAGCCTCTTGGTACTCATGTACTTGTCTGCTGTGCTGCAACGAAGGTGTAAAAATTATACGGACAATTTAAAATAAATTGATATAAAATGTAAAATTAAAAATGGTAAAGCGAAATTAAACATATATATTTACATTCACTCGATCAATCCATCGATTATCTGGACTATTTCCTGGAGTAGGAATTGAACAATTATTATTCATGATGAATTTTTTTTACGAGAAAAGTTGAAATGAAAAAAACTTACAAGTGGCGCCGATAAAGCTAAAATTGTCCTGTGATGAAATTCGTAAATTGAGAATTCAAATCTCAAATGGCGATGACATTAGAAATATTTTATAAAAAATTACAACAACTAGAATAATATACACACGGGTAGATGTAAAGTGTATAGAATTTGTAGCAAAACAGCATTGCAAAAGTTCTAAATTAAAATTAAAATTGAATATTAGTCTTTATTTTTGAAAAGGTTTTCAAATTTTGACTCTCCACCGCAACTCACCACTAACCTCACATCCAAATAAGACCCAACCAAAATCTCATAGAGTATTTATAATGACTGGTCTAGGTTCTAATTGGTCATATGTTACGTGCGTAATGACCAATCATAACGCTAGAATGTGATAAAATGTATGTAGTTTCATTTCTACCTTCCTAAATAATATCGTTCAGTTTTCAGGGAACGACTAAAATTCGTTTGTGATTTGAATCATCAGCTGATTTGTGTTTTTATTTTATGAGTTAGTCGAGGTAAATTTATAACATTCCAACTTGCTGATTGGTTGTTACAGGCGTGACCCCAGTTGGGTGAAAATTCGCCTATACGCAACTAAAATCGCGGTTAATCGCGTTATTCCTCGGAAATTTCGCGCATAAAATCGCCAAAAGCAGCAACCAGCGTGATTTATATCGCTGATCGCTGTTTACAGCGATTCAAATATCGCTAGTCGCTAATTATGGTGATATAAAATAATATTATCGCTTATAAATTCGCGCTAATGGGCGATATTACCAGCGAAAAAAACTACAGTTGATTTGCTCAAAAAATCGCCCATATATTCGCTTAAGATTTCGCCTTTGCGCGAGTTCGTTAATTTTTAAATAGAATCGTGCACGTTATACCGATACAATAAATAAGTGTGGTAGTGTGCGTATATTAGAGACGCTATCAAGTACCAACGTATTATTATACGCGCGCCTAAGCATCAATAACGAGAACATTATTGTGCGACTTATCGTATATGTTTTTAAATTTTATTTTTTTAATTTACATATATTTGAGTGCCCCATTATCATGTCTGGAGGAAGTGGGTAAGTATTCATGAATTTTCAATACATATTACATGTATAAATAGATAAACTTATTGGTAGGTACCTACTTTATAAATAAATATACTCGAATTTTCCGTCAATTTTTTATTTAATTTAATAATATTTTTATATTACATTAGGAAAGGAAATAAGGAATATTATTTTGACGGGAAACGAGTAGGAAGGAGCTGGTTTTACGCAAAAAGAAAACGGGATGCTGAATCGTCAGAGTCTGAGGTATAGTGATTGAAAAAAATTTCTATCAGTGTCTAATACGTATTTTGATAAGTTTTAAGAAATGACATATATTTTCAGTCGTCGAATTCATCAGGGGAAAAGTCCTGTTCTCCAACAGTAGCACCTTCACATGTAATGATACGTTGAAGAGAGGGGAAAAGGTACTAAATAAGGGGGAAGATATTGATAATAGGGGTAAGTATAAGCATTGCTGTAAGATAATTTTTTTAAGACTTTGACGATGAAATCATTTGATATTAATATTTTTTCACATTTTTTTGTTGAAGTGTCGATAAGTAATGTCACTGATGACAGCATGATGATGACTCAACCATCAACACCATCACCTGTGGTGCCTGCTGAGTCGAATAATTCATCTGCTATCAACAAGACGCTAAGTTTTAGTGACTTTTAAATAAATATACTTATAATTATGAATCTGCATGGTTTGATTTTTTTCTTTGTGACTCTTCTCCTCCGCAACTACACTGGTTCGATTTTGACAAAATTTTGGATTTCAGTTCGAATTAACATTTAGGGATTTTTAACCATAATCTGCACTCCCAACCCCAAAATGGAGGAGGGAGGAAGGTCAACATTTTGAATAGGGCTCCACATATTTTTTCATGTTCTTATTACGATATTTTTCATTTTTGGGGCACCTTTACCCGTCAGATTTGACTCGTAAAATCAAAAATCTCTTAACGGTTTTCGACCATATTTGGGGAGGGGGTAAACAAAACCCAGAATTTCTTCATTTTTTCTTCCTTTTAATTTTTGGTTGTACATGGAATATTTTCGTTGCGCTCGCGTTTCGTTACGCTCAAGATACACGATTTAAACATATTTGACCTTGAACATTCGCGTTGATATATGTTCTAAAGTATAAAAATGTTCAAACCCGTTAAAAAGGGTATGAATTACGCGATTTTTTTTTTCTAATGTGCTTCTCATACACTGTATTTTCTCTTTATGAACTTTAATTTTTTTTAACTCGAAATAAATGCACAGCATTTTAACAGTTTTTCAAAATATGGCCAACTTCTGAAAAAATGAGCTAGAAAAAATTACATTCGCGCATATAGTTTTACAATAGGATAAAAATTATTTAAATCGTAGGATTTGAGTAGTTATAAGTCTTAAATTACTCATTATGCCATAATGACGCCAAATAAAATGAAATAGGTGATATATTTTTTTCCATGAAAGGGAATTTCGCACTTGGGGGTGTTAAAATCAGTTAGACACAGTGTATAAAAAATTAAAGTATTAAAATAAAAATATATATTATGTTCTATGTTCATGCGCCAATATATATATGCGTATATTTGTAATGTTGAAAAGGAGAAAATTCGCTCTAAAATTCGCTAGCGATTTCCGTGGACTAATCGCTTGTCTTTTCTGCCTATAATTTCGCTGGTAAATTCGCGTGAAATATCGCGGTTGCGCGTCGCGGTTCATTTTAATAGCGACTGCGCACCTATAATCGCCCGAAATATCGCTTAGCGAAATAAAACGCGAATTTAGATGCGCAGTCGCTATTAAAATGAACCGCGACGCGCAACCGCGATATTTCACGCGAATTTACCAGCGAAATTATAGGCAGAAAAGACGGGCGATTAGTCCACGGAAATCGCTAGCGAATTTTAGAGCGAATTTTCACCCAACTGGGACGTATGACCAATTAGAACCTAGACCAGTCATTATAAATACTCTATAGTTAATTTTTTCAGGTGCATTGGTTACTGATGACGTCAATATGAGCAACTGTGGGTTGATACAACACCTCGGAGGTGTTGGTTGATAGATAATAACAACACCTCCAACTAACAACCAATAAGGCATCAGTCATAATACGAGTATTGAAAAATTTCAGTTTCCCCTCTTATACACAAAAGTGATAAGTCCACGTGTAGATTTAGCTCTATTTAGCTGCTCATATTGACCTCATTCAGAACCAAATATTTCTTATGTTCATTGGTTGTTATTCTCAGACTTTTGTAGCTGGGAGAACCAATTAAAATTTTTGAGCTCTTCTTAGAGAGGTATAAGCTTTGAAATAGAAATTTTGCAACTAGCTCAAGCTCTTTTCACAAAAAGTGAAAAATGAGGAAAAGTACCAACTAGAAAGTTTAGGGACTGCGAAGGTGGAGGTAGGAGCCCCCTGAAGGCACCCATTTCGCTGGAGGTGGAGGTACATGAAAAATTACATAGGTAGGAGGTAGAGGTACTTGACCACCCACTTCCACAGTCTCTGTTAGAAACGTAATAATCTTTCAGACAAAGCCTTTGAAGAAAATATTTATTCAAACACAAGTATAAAATTCTTACAAAATTGTAAATTCGTTAAATGTTCTTATCATGTTACTTTACTTTATTTCACTTTTCTCCATTAATGTGCCTTGTACTGCTACAACGGCCAGAAGCACAGCTTGGATTCATTAGATGCATGTTATATAGTTATACTAATATTGTTCAATGATCATAATATTATAATTTTTTTTAAATAAAATTTTAGCTTCAAAAGAAGATTTTCTCGTTTTCGAATGTTTTTTTGCGAAAGAGCTATGAGCTATTTCTGAAAAGCTCAAGCTCCCAAGTTAGGTCACTTTTTGAAAAGAGCTAATATAGAACTAGCTCATTGGAACAAAGCTCCCACATTTTTAAGAGCTCTTAATAATCAAGCACTAGTCTTTTGCTGTCGATCTTTTTATCAACAAGTAGTGCAGGCGCAGCATACAAGGATGAGCTGGAACTACGATGCCTAATTTACGCCATTCGTCAACAATTTTTGTCAGGGCGCAAAGCAGTTCTAGTGCAGCACGATACAGCTTCATAGCACAGAGATGACTACTTGAATGTTCGTCAATTTGCATTTCAAGCAAGTTCGTGCATATCAATTCATATAAATTAGTAGCAAATGTACGGTAGAATGAAGTTAATAGGTTAAGCAGTTTGTTGGATTCAATTTTCTTAAATATAGTCCAATATTAATATTAGCTTGGGGGAATGACTACCACAACAGTAACAGTGTCTCATCCATGGCTGAAGTACATTCGGCTAGGGTTGCTGAGCAAAACAATTGATTTGTTCCGTTCCATTCTGCTCCGAAATTTTTTGAAAGTGTATTGTTTGGTTTTGTTCAGAGCGCTTCATTCGAATGGATGCGGTTTTTGTTCTGTTCCGTTCATTGCAATTTTTTATTCATTCTGTTCAGTTTTGGTTTTGCTAAGCAACCCTGCATTCGGCATCATCAATTTTTATATTACGACCAATAGTAGCGCCAGTAGGAATTTCAGCAACTCGAATTGTAGGCAGGGAAAGGAATCTCTTGCTCGCTGATGGAATGTAGGCTACATCATTTGCAGGTAACACGTATTGAGGTAGGTTGAATAAAATAACTGCAATACAACACACAAACGTCGGCGATGGTCCAGCAGAGGTTTTTTCCACCATTTCCGCTAATGTATAAATTGTATATAAGGGTCAATTTGCGATGCAAAAGTCTTACCATTTAGTTGTTTAGGTCTATTTACAACATTCCAAGTTTTATTTTCCTCAATATCTTAAAGTTCAGAAGCTGTTGTACTTTTGTTTTTGTTTAATTGCTTGAAAAACATTTCATCTTAGATTGATTTTATATCGCAAGAATATATAATTTGTTGTGTATTGGTATGATATAAGTACCAACGATTTTCTGCATGCCCAATGAAAGCGCATATTTCAGCATGTTCGTTAAACTTGGTACAAATTTGTTTAAGAACATGGACATTAATATTCTGAACGATTAAAGATTTTCATATTACTCACATTAGGTTTTTTTTTGTTAAATCACGCTTCAGCTAGAGTTTTAACCTTTAAGTAACAAGGCGATTGAGATCGGTAAATAACAAGGTGGGGTCCTATATGACCCCAGAACGAAAAAACACGAGAATAACAAGGTGGGGTCATACATGACCCCAATGCATTATATTTCCCATTAAACTTTTTTAGTAAGTTAACAACAAGGTGGGGTCAAGTATGACCCCACAAAAAGGTGCCTCCACAATGAACGCCATCATATGCAGCACAACAATTCTACATTTTTTGTCCCTTTCATTGGATTTCAAAGATAATACTCACCCCTAGAAGTCAAAATGCAACATTTTCTGCCAATTTTATTGTTTTTTAAATCAAATTTTTGCTCCTACTACCCGAATTAGAAATAAAATCATTCTAAATTTTTTCAAATTAAAAAAATCCTTCAAAATTACATCACTCCATATATGAGAAAAATTTTAAATTCAAAATTTTATCGTGTACAATACCTAAAACATTGAAATTTCATAATTTAATTAAAATTTTAGTCTATTATTTCGATGTTGAATTAATAGTTACATTTAAAATAGAAATTAAATTATTAAGTTTATTCAACTTTTAAAATATTTCATCATTCAAGTTTAAACTTATGCGAATTAAGCTGGATTTTATTTTAAAATTGAAAAGTTAATGTGCTACTAAAGAATTGATGGATTTAAAAGAAAAAATTTGTTTAAAATAATTAAATTTATTTTAAAAATTCATCGTACTTCTAAAAATTTAGATAGGTACCCAAGTATTTTATAACTCAAAATAAATCTTTTATTTTCGACCTACTCAATTCCTAAGAATTAAACTATCAGTGGAACAATTACCTGAAATTGTGAGAAGTACACATGCACCCTCAATATGGTCAACTAAAAAAATCTTATCAGGGATGGGACGATTCTCTCAAAACTGGGAATCGAATTCATCAATGGCGATTCTATCATGAAAGAGAATCCGATTCCGAATCCCATTTTTTTTTGGAGACGATTCTTCATTACGATTCCGATCCTCAAAATGATATAGATATCAAGTTAGTGCACTTGGAAAAATAAACAAAAAATTGAAGTAGAGTTATTTGCTCCCTGTAAGAGCGCTGCGGACCACTAGACACGAATCTCGACTCTGATTGCCTTGGTTGTTTTGAATTCCCACCGAGATATGGTTGTACTGATCATTAGTTGTTATTTCAGTCACCAATCCGAGATGAGCCTTCTAGATTGTCGCACAACTGGCAATCATTTCTGAACTAATTACATTGCTCTTATGGGAGACTGGGAGTGCAGTAACTCGGTGTCTATACTGGGTGACTACTTGATTCGAGCACCCAAGCGAAAAAATTAGCTAAACTGTGAAAAAATTCGAAACATATATGCATTTTTGACTACAAAAGTATAAATTAAAATTTTGCATTTCATTGATAAATGCTTTTAGGCATTAAATAAATATTATTTATGCCATTTATTCTGGCTAACATCATTCAAATATATAATTTATTTCTATCAGGGAAAGATTTTTGCGCTTGGGGTGCCAAGTAGTCACCCGGTATAACGTCGCCAATTCTCATCAACATCAAAAATGAGAAAATAAATCTGAATTAGTTTTACCTCCACCTCTTCCTTCAGATTGGAGTTCAACTTACCAAATCGTACATTTGGAAAAGCCAACATGAACCTCACTGGTCAGCAACAAATCTAAAGATGAAAATACTATTTTTTTTTTTTTTTTTTTGGCTTTTCCCTCGCATGTTAGATTTCAATTCATCAACTCTTATGGGTATTTCGAGAAATGACGGAGTTCCGACCCTTTATCAAAAATTTCTATGCAATTTTTAAAATAATTTTCCAAGGAAATGATAAATTAATGTACTTACTGCTTGAAATTTACAAAAACTCTTCATAACTCTCCGAATGGGCAGCCAATGTTTTATTCCCGCGTTTATATGCTGTTTAGTTGTTTTGCTTAGCTATAGGGACATCCTCATACATATAACAATCAGTGTAAACACCTTATAGATGTTAAGCAGAATTTTTGTCCTAACTGAAGGTAACATTGATGTGAATAGTGCTTCAAATAAGATGGGGTCAACTACGACCCCACCTTGTTATTTACCGGTTGGGGTCATAGTTGACCCCACCTTGTTATTTAAAGGTTAACAATCCCAATTGCAGCATTAAGACTTTGGTTAAGTGAGTAAGCAGCTGTCCTTAATGCTTCACACAAAAAGGTCTTTGGAACACTACTATCTAAAATTATATTGTCATTTACGTTATCAATTATTGTGATATTTGTTCACTTCATAACAACATATAGGAGTAAATATACATATGCAGCACTTTTTATGTTGTATTATTAATATATCATGCTTGATTTAAATCCTTTTTTTTCGGGGTTCCTTTTCTCGTAAAATAATGCAGTTTTCATCAAATTTAATTACTCGGGATGAACTAGCAATATCTTTCTTAGAATAGCTCCCTGCAGGGCAGTATGCTATATCAATATCACAAGTTTCTTCAATCTCACTTTTGTTATTGTTTATTATTCCTTTCTTTGGTTTCACTTTCACATCAATTAACATATATTTCAAGTTTACATCAAGTCCTTGAATCATATGTAGAAAACCAGCTGTAGGAGTGTATCTCTTTAATTGTTGTTCAATTGCATTCTCAAATGCAGATGGTTGAACATTATATTTTAATTCGACAATCAAAGCTGTAAGACAATCCTTGGAAACGATCGCAATATCCGCTTCCCCTTTACGCTCATTCCCCTCATCATCTTCCTTCTTCAGCATGTCCTCTTCTGTATGGACATAGTAGAAGTTTCCACTGTCTTGCAGAGCGGAAGATAAGCTATCTTGGAAGTTGTGTTCTTTAAAGTTAATGCCAGGATTTTTCATCTTCTTTCTTAAGACATCATGTTTAAAAAGCGGTTCTAACGAATTTTTCACTTTCTTCACATCTTCTTCACTTATTTTTGAATGCTCAACTATTGTTATGAAGTTACGTACTACTACTTTTGCAAGTTTGAAGAAATCAAAATGTATCCCAATATAATGATTTTTGAAGGCTTCTTCTAAATGGTATTTGATGTGTTCGTTAGGTACTTTATAATGTGTCAGTTTTTCATCGTATGATAGAAAACCTGTTTGTAAAAGAAATGAGAAATATGCATTTTCCAAGGACATTGATTCCTTTTCCTCTGTAAGTACAGTTTTTCTTGTAACTACACTCAAGTGCTTCAAGTCTTGGATTGAGAGATCATCCATGTTTTTAAATTCTATACTTCTGTTATGCCTAGTCAAATTGACAAATTTATGATATATTGAAGGATTATCTAAACTGGATTTTATTTCACTTATTAAATATGGCTCAGGATAACGGTAACGGAGTTTTTTGACCACTTCTACGATATTATTTGGGTCAACTTTGAATATGAGTATGTTATATAAAAAATTAGATAATGAGCAAGGGTTATAAAATTTTACACCTTTCTCGTTTCTATAACCATTATAAAATCTAGTTATTTGTGCTTTTACATCTTCATTTGTAATACCATACCTTTCGAATAAAACTTTCAATTCATCTTCATAAAAGCCAAAGTATTTCGCAAATATGTTATCTGTTAAAAATGGTATTTTTCGAAACTGCAGGGTGGAAATACCAATATTTGTATAAATTCCAGTGATGCCAACCATGTATGTAAATAGAAATGGCGCATCTGAATCCTTCAACGAGGTAAACCATAGTGATCTTAGCTTATCAACTATGGGTGAAGTCTCTAGTTTAAAGTACAAAGCTTCTGAAATCGGACAATCGTACTCATCCACCAATAAGATGGGTGGTACTCCGTAGTATTTGTACAAACTCTTCCCTAGGTGGAACAACCAGGCTTGATAACAGTTATGGTTAATATCTACATTACCACTTTTATCCCTGAATAAAAAAAATTCAAAACAAATTTTCATTTCTTGGTCTTCAAAATTCACTTCAGTAGCATTTTGGTATTTTTGTTTGTATAGCCAACTGAATTCCATTATTGCTTTAACATATTTTCTCGTTAATTCGGAAAACAATCCATCCAATGTTCTGGTCGCTATATTCAACGAAAGTTCAATGTGAATCACCGGATATTTACCAAAATGTTTATTAACAAAGTCTGTATCGTTCATGATGTTTAATGAACTATTGTATGGTCGATTTTGGAAGAGAAGGGAATTACTAATCTTTCTTTCATTATAGTGAGAACGTTCAAAGAATCGTTTCATCATATCTATATTCGTTGTTTTCCCAAATTGTCTAGGCATTGTTAATATTATTCTATTATTGAATGAATCCATATTTGTCATAATACTTTTGATTAAATCAGTCTTATCAATAAATGTGGGTTTTGAAATAATAGTTTCAAACGGAGATTTCAAACTTTTAAACGGAGATTCCAAACTTTTAGCATCATTATTGTTGGCATAACTCTTCAACATGAAAAATATGAAAATCTTTATGAAAACTTCTTTTATGACGACCATTTCAAACTTTTAATCTAAAAGGCATAAATAAAAAAAACATATATATAATCATCTATATCACATTATTGAAGCCGGGGTTTTTAACTGGGGCTCATTCTGGTTTGGTAATAACATTACTAAACCCTTCATAACTACGGGCTACAGCCCATACCAAGTCTGAAAACCCCCACCCTATCCCTTCCAAAACCACTCAAGAAATTGAATTTGGAAAAAAAAGGAATAATTTGTTGCCAAGAAAGAATCATATGAACATATATTTCTCAAATTATAATCACTTGAGGTTCTTCAAATTATCTTCAAATCCTTATGATCCGCTATTTTGGATCCATTTTGATCCAAATTGAACAGGTCATATTTAGGTCAGCAACTATCCCTACATATGAAGTCTGACCTTTCTAGGTCGATTTAATGATGACACATGAAAGATTCGTGAAATTTCCTACTGTAATTTCCCCTCCAAAAAGTGTTTTTTGCTATAACTTCCCTCCAAATCCACTTGGGAAGCTGAAATCAAAGAAAGTTTAGTCACTTTGACTCATTTTATCATATGACACTACCATAAAAATCTTTCGACATCTTTTGTACACACACCATATTTTGACGCCGATAACCGCTCCTTCTCCCTCCCCTCACATCATGTATTGAAGTGATTTAAGAATATAGTATATTATTTTCTTACCCCCAGTAACCATATGAGTTCATATTAATTACATTTATAGTAATTTAAGGCTCCTGAAGCTTTACTCAAATTTTGATAATCCCACATTACGCATACAATTGGGTTCAAATTCATGAGGTCAGATTTTGGTCATCAACGAACGCCACACAGGAAGTTCGACCTTTTTATAATTTGGTCAAAAGCAAATGTTGTGAACGAAAGTAACAGTTTCCTTCTGGAACCTAAAAAGAATTATACTATTCTATCATATTCATTCCTCTTCATTCATTCGTTTGTTGTTTCCCAATTGTTCCATTTCGTTTTTTTGAATCGTATTGTTTCGTACTTATCCGTTCCTATCTCTTGAAATTGTAATTCGTTTCGTTCAGTTCTGTTCTGTTGTAACTTACCACTTTCAATTTCTGACCATCTCTAATCGAGACATAGTGATGTGACGAATGAAATAAATTTCAAAACAAAAACTAGTAAATTTATTACAAAATTAAAATTCAGCACTCTCGAAGTCTCGAGTTTTGATATCACAATAATGCAAAATTCAGAATTTCCCTTACAAGAAAACAAAAATAGACAACGAAAAAGAAGGAAAAAACATGAAGTATAAACACGAAATAACCAGAAAGATAAACGCGTGCAAGTAAAGAGAGCCTGCAGGCAGCAGATAAATGTGAAATTGAACACGTGAACAGTAAAAAGAAAACTGAAATAAGCAATGAAGAAACAACCAAAGCAGAAAACGAAAAACAAGATGAAGATAAAAGGCCAAAAAAAAAAAATCATTGTTCACGTAAAACTATGTAAGAACATGAATTGACGATATTAAAATTTCGCATCGATTGATGTAAGTTTCATCCTAATTCACGCAGTAACGACGCTCCTGTGAACACTTCTTTTCATCTAATATGTTTTTCATACGAACTTTACACAAAAAATTCTCTCATATAAATACGATGCACCAATTTTTCAATTTTATTTCTTGATAGAGTTTTATCCTCTTTCCAACAATATATTCCCAGAATTTGTTGCTGTAATATTCACGTTGCAATCTTTATTTAAAAGATGGAAACTCGCTTCTCGAATTCGAAACAGCTGATTATAGTTTAAACTGTGCCTAACTGATTTTAACATACCCGAGCGCAAAATTCCCTTTCATGAAAAAAAAATATATATATTTCATTTTGTTTGACTTCATTATGGCATAATGAATAATTTAAGTCTTAAGTAACTCAAATTACATGATTTAAATAATTTTTTACTGGTTATTTTGATTTAGATCAGTGTTGCAAAATTAACTGGAATGAAACGTTGAAAGTTTAAAAAAATTCATAATCTGGTAAATCATGGATTGAAATCATAGAGAAACAATTATTTATGTGTTAATTCCTTAATCCCGTAAAAAGAAATGAAATAATGAATATTTTTCTGTAGATGAAGGGAATTTGGCGCATGGGGGTGTTAAAATCAGTTAGACACAGCGTATACAGACTTTAGACATGATATTTACGATGCTCCCACTTTTGTAAAATTCGCATTTGAAGTTGAAATCTCGTTATATGATGATAAGTAATCTTAAGATGTGAAATCCAAAAAGCTTCGTGGAATTTTTCACAAAATCATTTTAATCATTTAAATGAAAATTGTTGATAGCAGTATATAACACTAAAAGGTGAACAATAACCAGTTGTTTCAAACTTGAAGAAAGAATTTCCAACTTTTAAATAAAGTTTATAGCATGAATATTACAGCCACAAAATCCATCAATATCCTGTTGGAAAGAGGATATAATTTTCTATGAAGAAATGAAATTAAAAATCGGTGCAACTGCATTTATTTGAGAGAATTTTTTGTGGAAAAGTTCGTATAATAGCAAACACAGATTAAAGGAAGTATTCACATAAGCATCATTATTGCGTGAATTCCGATGTAACTTACATCAATCGACACGAAATTTTAATATCTTTAATTCATGTTCTTACATAATTCTATGTAAACTCTTTAATTTTTATTAAAAATTAAAAACTCATTTTCCTTCTGTAAGCCACGTACATTTGAACACCTCGATTTGAAATGCGACTGCAACGTTCCGAAGACCATGGATTCGTCAGTTACACTTGTTTGTTATCAGATTTTCGTTCCGTTCCGTTTTCAGTTTTCGTTCACATAAATTTATGTCATTCCTCTTTCGTTTCTATCCTATAGAAAACGTATGTTATCGCGGTTTAGTTTAGTTCTTAATGTTCCCCTCCCAACCTCTGGTGAAAAGATATGGAAGATTCAAGATATTTTATGACTCAAAATTTATTCAAAAAGCCGTTTTTGGCTAGGACTCCCCTCCAAATTCACTTCATAGACTGAAATTTGTATTATGTTAGTGTCTGTGACTTCACTCTTCTATATAAAATAAAAAAACGAAAGATTTAATCTATTTGCCCCTTCTCTAGCTCTCCTTCAAAATTTGAGTGATCCGCTATTGAATTTTATCGAAAAAAAAAAAAAAAACAAAAAATTGATTTTTTTCGCATTTTCAAAGAAAGTCTTTCACGAAGTTTTGAGCGAATTTCATGAACAAAGTTATATATAAAGACTAGTTATCTCACTCACAGGCCAAAAATCCGTCATTCCGTCCACCCTCGATTAGTTACAAACGCGGCCACCTGCACGCCGCGAAAAAAGGTGCATTTCCCCGGCACCCCCACTCCGTAATTTGGAAATGAAACTTAGTGCATTCGTTTGTGCTACGTTTGTGCTGGTTTGTGCCGCAAACCCCGTCGTTTGTGCTACTCTCCTTCCCGAGGTATACCCAAAACAATTTGGGGGTGCTGGGGAAACGTCCGCACCCCCACCTCCGCTGATGAGGTTGAAACAGGTCGCAATCGTTTGTGCTACGTTTGTGCTGGTTTGTGCCTCAAACCCCGTCGTTTGTGCTACTCTCCTTCTCGAGGTATACCCAAAACAATTTGGGGGTGCTGGGGAAACGTCCGCACCCCCACCTCCGCCAACGGGGTTGAAACTGGGCGCAATCGTTTGTGCTACGTTTGTGCTGGTTTGTGCCTCAAACCCCGTCGTTTGTGCTACTCTCCTTCCTGAGATATTCAAAAAACAAGTTGGGGGTGCTGAGGAAATGAAAATTGAAAATGTGTATAAAAGGATTGAAAATAATTCGATTGATTTGAATTTGATGGCAATCGTTTGTGCTACGTTTGTGCTATCGGATGCACTAATTTTTGTCTCTCTCCCCCTCCCCTTTCCCCTTTTCCCTATTTTGGGTTAAGCACATAGGGAAATAACTCAAATACATATGTTAGGAAATGTTTTATTACCGAATACAATAGGAAAGACCATCGTAAACAACGTATTAAAAATTATCACCCATCCTCTATACCCAAACCCTCCTCGAAGTAGATCACAGCTCCCCAAAATCGGTTTCTTCAATATATCTTGATAGAGTTGAATTTTAGGACTAAAATTGTTGAATTGTATTTTGTTCTACACTAAATTTCTTGTACGGCGATGTACTGAATACATTTACACCATGAATAAGAAGAGAGTAGTATAGCATTTCAAGCATAGAAGGCTTAGAGTGGTACTAAATTACACCAAAGTCCAAATGCATACATGTACCGACGCATAAAACACCAAAAAATTCATACAATATCCTCAATTGATTCTGGTACCCCCGAGAGCGAACATTCCTGATGTTTAAAATAAGAGGAGGTTGGTAAGACCTGTGTGGTTATGGTTATGTATCGATCCGGAGACTATAGACACGAAGAAACACGATTTTTTGGAATGCAGATTGACGATTTTTACATATAAATTTCTCAAAGATTGAAAATAGAAATTCCTTATGTTAAGATCTCAATTTCTTTCCAATTTTGAAGATCTTTTTTTTTCACATCACCCATAATATACATAGTTTGGCGATGTACACGTTCAAAATTTTTTAACTTTCTGAGGGGGCAGTTGTACAAACATACGCTGGTGCAGAGAAATTGTGAGGTAATTGATTCAGTCATTTCATGGAATAGGAAGCGAGAAAAGATGAATTTCAAATTTGTTTGGAGCATTGTAGAACAATTTTTGGCATAAATCCAAACATTGGCAATTCTGACTGTACAGAATTGACAACACTGCATTGTGAAATTTTCATTTCACGTTATTTTCATTATAACAGACGTATTCATACATTATCTCTATCAATACGGCAAAAATTTTACTCTGCAACACAGTCATTGCAAAGAAATTGAGATCTTAACATAAGGAATTTCTATTTTCAATCTTTGAGAAATTTATATGTAAAAATCGTCAATCTGCATTCCAAAAAATCGTGTTTCTTCGTGTCTATAGTCTCCGGATCGATACATAACCATAACCACACAGGTCTTACCAACCTCCTCTTATTTTAAACATCAGGAATGTTCGCTCTCGGGGGTACCAGAATCAATTGAGGATATTGTATGAATTTTTTGGTGTTTTATGCGTCGGTACATGTATGCATTTGGACTTTGGTGTAATTTAGTACCACTCTAAGCCTTCTATGCTTGAAATGCTATACTACTCTCTTCTTATTCATGGTGTAAATGTATTCAGTACATCGCCGTACAAGAAATTTAGTGTAGAACAAAATACAATTCAACAATTTTAGTCCTAAAATTCAACTCTATCAAGATATATTGAAGAAACCGATTTTGGGGAGCTGTGATCTACTTCGAGGAGGGTTTGGGTATAGAGGATGGGTGATAATTTTTAATACGTTGTTTACGATGGTCTTTCCTATTGTATTCGGTAATAAAACATTTCCTAACATATGTATTTGAGTTATTTCCCTATGTGCTTAACCCAAAATAGGGAAAAGGGGAAAGGGGGGGGAGAGAGACAAAAATTAGTGCATCCGATAGCACAAACGTAGCACAAACGATTGCCATCAAATTCAAATCAATCGAATTATTTTCAATCCTTTTATACACATTTTCAATTTTCATTTCCTCAGCACCCCCAACTTGTTTTTTGAATATCTCAGGAAGGAGAGTAGCACAAACGACTGGGTTTGCGGCACAAACCAGCACAAACGTAGCACAAACGATTGCGCCCAGTTTCAACCCCGTTGGCGGAGGTGGGGGTGCGGACGTTTCCCCAGCACCCCAAATTGTTTTGGGTATACCTCGAGAAGGAGAGTAGCACAAACGACGGGGTTTGCGGCACAAACCAGCACAAACGTAGCACAAACGAATGCACTAAGTTTCATTTCCAAATTCCGGAGTGGGGGTGCCGGGGAAATGCACCTCGCGAAAAAGATACCCTTCTCACTGCTGCGGTGGCCGCGTTTGTAACTAATCAAGGGTGGATGGAATTTACACCGTTGTTCTTATGTGAGTGAGCTAACTAGTTTTTATATATAACTTTGTTCATGAATATCGCCAGCGCTACGCGTGGGGAAAAATATTTTATGAATTTCCTCCTAATCTGTTTTTTACTCCAACTCCCCTCCGAATGCACTTGAAAAGCTGAGATTTATGTATGTCAGTGTCTGTGATTTACCCTTTCTTATAAAAGCAAAAACGAAAACTTTGAGCAAATCACGCCTTCTCCAGTCACCCTCAAAATTTGAGTAAACCGCCATTTTGAATTTTATCGAAAAAAGCACTTTTGTCGCAATTCTAAGAAGAGTCTTTCACCAAGTTTTGAACAAATTTCATAATACCTACGGCGCTACGAATAATATGAAAAAAAAAATGTAAATATAAAAAAGTTGGATATTTGCTGAATGATTACAAATGGCTGAAACACAAAAATTTGAAGAGCCCACCTGCAACCTTCCTTTTCATTTTTTTCCGAACCCTTCGCAAATCGGGTGGATGAGAACGGCGAGCTTGAAACATAGCCAGTAATTACACAACCATGGTGTTTGGTTTTTTGGCAATCCCAACGACCTGAACAGTTTCATCCAAGGAAAGGCACACACGCAACGCATTCTCCGAATCGAAGAGAAACCTCGTTATTTATAGAGACAATGCAATGCCGCTAATCATACCTATATTAATTTTTCAATACAAAAGGTCAACGTAATCGCACGCGATATCCAACGTTCCGAATAATTTATATTCGGAAATTCGTTAATTTTTACATAAAACCATAATTTTTTCATCACTTTCACCTTAAAAACAATTTATACATAAATTTTCTTTTCATTACTTTCGGATTTAGGTATTGCCATTAGTTTTCCTGTATTTGTAGTTTTCAATGTCTTCCCAAGAAAATCTCGAAAATAAGACATGTATTTTATACAAAAAATTGTAAAATAATGAAGTGATACCACAAAGATTGGAACATACTTTTAAATGTTTACAATTAGGTATTAAGCATTTTCAATAGATATGCCTTTCAGAGGAGCTCAAGTTTGAAAATTTCTCAGTAGTAAATTACAGCGAGGTCGTAAAAATAAAATAACAAAATTTCAATTTGAACTGCACAAACCATCTTAACAAGACAGTATTTTTGTTGAGCACTGCATCATTACGATATTGTGTCATCAATCATCGTGAATAAATAGCGCTGAATCATCGAAAATTCTTCGCAAACAAAATTCAAAATTTTCCTTCTACCTACCGAATACCAACCTACATCTACTAATCTACGCTCAACAGTGTACCCGCAGCATTATATACGTAAATCTATAAATTAAACTCACCTTTAGTTTATTCACTGTCTCGGAAATTAATTATCATCAAAATTCCTTTCATTTGTAACAATTACGAATAGAATCTACAACAAAACAAAAGCGAATACCCAATTAAAACGAGGCTCGATGAAAAAATTGAAAAAATTCATCATTAACTAATCCATTATTCAACTTCTACCAATAATCGACTTCGAAGCTATTACAAAGAAATAAGCAAATCGTCTACTCTACAGAATCTATGGTACCTAATCTAAATGAATCCAGACAAAATTCACCAATAACGTACCTACACAGGTACAAAAAAATACATCAATGAGCGACTATCGCCGAATGATAAAAGCCAAGCCATCGTAATTTACATTTGGCTCGACGTAAAAACACTTCTCGGTCCACTTCTATTGTTTTTTTGCAATTTTTCGCTTCGCTTTTGTAAAAAATATATGAGGGGTTTGGAATCAAAACTAACACTTGCCAAAAAAGTAGTTTTGAGAAAAGCGCAAAATGAGTTTCAAACATGATTCTGCGCTATTTTGGATACTTTCAGGGGTTTTCAATGTTGGAGTAGGTTTATAAACAACAATAAAATTTTGTGGCAAGTGTGAGTTTTGATTCTCAGTTTTTCATCTTTACGTTAGTGCATTTTATTCAGAAAAGTGTGAGTTTTGATTTTTAACTATTATTTAACAAATTTATAATGAAGAATGGTAAGGATTAATGGCTGGGAAGAGGAACATCAACTATGTTAGATTATAGACCTTGAAATACCCTATCAGGAACCATCATAAAACGCAAATCAATTTTTTTGGCAAGTGTTAGTTTTGATTCCAAACCCCTCATATAGCTCCATTTCACGTTCACCTGCAGGCCTTAATGCTCCCGATATTGGCTGAGGAGACCGCCGCGTCAACATAACATCGAGCATAGTTTATTCACATCAGTATGATCGTGCAAACATTTACGTATAATAATGTAAAATTTATCGCTTTCCTTTCAAAAAACTTAGCATCGAACATCGAACGAAGCTCGAATCTTCGAGGAGAAAAAGAACCCGAAGCCATACGCAATGACTGAAATGTTGGCAGTTCGTTTATTATCGCTTGAAAATTACGTACCTAGTTTTCGTCATTTTGAATTTCACAACGCTCCTCGCCTCGGCAAATCGGCTTAAATCATTAGACAAAAGGCTAATTTGTACACAAAAATTGCATAAAATTTACATTATTTAATAAAAAAAAAAAATGAATTAAATTAAAAAGTGCGAATTTTTGGCGTTTATATATAATTATCCATCGAAGAGCTTGAAAGTGTTGTTGGCATAAGCATATACGGATATTCATAACCCCATTACATTGAACAGAAAATTCATTCGCTTATAATTTCCACCAATGTCCCATTACCTTTTCAACTCAGCCTCAACGCCAAAGGTGACAAATATCTCAATCGTATAATTCAACTTTTCTTGACCTGTTTTCGTTTCATCGTTTTCCAAAATAAGAAGAAAACAACAATACAAGAAAATGTCAACGTTCCACTGAAAAAAAGAAAAAATACGAACACAAAAAATCCACTCGACAAAAACCCATGACAAAACATGGTCATTACTCATTAGGAAGCGAAAGAAAGAAATCTGACGCAGAATAAAAATTCACTTCATTCTAAAACGCGCTCATTTTTCCTTTCTTTCCAACAGCTCGAAAAGCTCACAATAGTGTCATATACTGTGATATAAGAAATAAGGGGTAGGCTATCCTATTTCTCGGAAAAAACATGGTAATTAAGTACCAGGTTTATTGAGAGTGCACTATCATCAAAAAAGTCCCACAACGTTAAGGCATTGTGCACTCGCGCGTGTATTTAAATCTCTTTGCATATGTAAATCTGATGTAAATCTAAATTCTCTATGTTGCCAGGGAGCGGTTTACTGACACTCACTACTACAACCACGGACGTTAACTATAATATCTGGATATTTGGCTGATCGCAAAACGTTGCGGTGGTGGTGGCTTATAATTTTGAATTTTAATACTGTTTAAAGCAACGTTGCTGTGGGCATGGTTTATATTTCTATTTCAGAACCATTTTATTTACACGCGGCCAAATATCCAGGTATTATAGTTAACGTCCGTGACTACAACAGTGAAGACGCAACGAAGCGCAACGTAACATCGGCCGCATATCTCGCGAGTGTAAGGGACTCGTTTTCTACTCGTTTTCTTTTTCCACATTTGTATGTACCAGGGTTCTCCTTTAAGATCGTCGCGCCAGGCAAGTTATCGAACGCCTGTGTCTGTTCCAATCTNTTCTTATCTATTTGAAATACTTTGGACTCATGTTCTGTTGCTTCAGTAGAGTATCCTTATACTCATTTGCGGATGATACTTCCTTGATGTGTAATGCTGCGAAAGAGGAGGCGTTGATAAGATTGATAAATGAAGATATAGAAGTCCTATGAAGTTGGTTTCATAGTCATCGCCTTCTTTCAATTTTGAAAAGATAAATTAATTTCCTTCGATACAAATGCATATTGAATTTGAGATATAAAGTTTAGTTTCATAACAGACATGATTGTATGACTGGTTGCCTTTGTGAACCCATTGGCCAACTAGAAAAGATTAAATACCACGGAGTCACGCTTGATTCAAGGTTGACCTGGTGTGCTCAGAGCTTACCTGCGGAGTAAATTAAGGAAGCCAAAGTATTTGATGTATTACCTTGCGTAGAAATTCTTGCGGAAACATTAGATTAAGGTATATATTGCTCTTATTGAGTGTGTGCTCAGGTACAGTATCATCTTAAATATCTTATGAGTCCAATGCATGATTGCATGTACTCCAAAAAAGAGCTGTCAGGAGCATTACAGATAGAAGAGCTAGAGAAATTACTGTGAACTGATTTGATGATGAAAAATTTTTAACTTAGGACGAGCTCTTCATCCATAGTGCTTGTTGCTATGTTGTAATGTACTCTTTTTCCTTTAAGTATTTCGAACGCGAAGTTCCTGCTTTGATACGTAACCCCGTTCAAATAACTCATTCATCTATTGGCGTACGCATCGCGGTGGTGCGAAGTACTTATCTCTCCCACCCGGTTGTTAGACGGATCTATAAAACGCGTTGTGTACCACGTTTCGAATATTAGTTGTTTGTGGCGCGGTGTGCTTGCAGTCAAGTTGCCCTAGCGACTGGTTGGTTTAGCTGTTGAGTTCGACGGCCACTACGCAATTGCCGAAGACCCAGCATGAATTCATGTTGGGGCCTAGGAGGACTTCTCGAGGTCACGTTGGTGATGGGTAATTATGCAGATTCGCGTGGTTGTTCCCACCAGTGTGGCCTTTGACTGGATGTCCCCTAGAGGCAATTGCGCATCAGCTATCGATGGCCAAAATTTTATCGCAGCCATGAAGGAACTCCGGACAAGACTTTCACCCGATTTGTGGTAATGTGTTCCTGGGGGCCAACTTTTGGCAAGGGGAATGAGAACAAAATTTATGGTTTGAAATTATTCCTTTTTTATCCATTGGGCCAGACTGAGATACTCGGGTACCAACCGAAATGGTGTGAGCCCCACACACCTCCTCCCTCCAAGTTGTAAGTAACGCAAAATTACGTCACAGCTTTCAATGTAGAAAGAAAGAATTTGATCTTCATGTCCAGCTAAGAGTAAGGCGATGTAATGGGGGAATGCTGCTATTGCCACTCTACCTAGATGAAATAAGCTTCACTCTAGGTTGCAGGAAGCGTACACTACATACCTAATAATGTTTCATTATTATTTTCTCTGTTTCTTATTGTGGACTAAAATTCAATTCTTATATTCGCGATTGTTTCAAAATATTCGTTCGTTATTATTCCTATCAAATTCTTGTAAAATTTGCAATGTGTTATGACCAAAAATCCCTAAGGGAGAATATCACTGCGCACTCTGCCAGCCAAGGTCACCTAACGGTGCTGACTACGTCATCACAGCATGGCCATGGCTAGGCGGAGACCGGATGCTAACCGCATTCCTGGTCGGGTGTCATGTTTCACCGACCGACGGGTTGAGCATCGTCAGCGAAACCGCGGTAGGTGTCACATTACACCGGTCGAACCGGTTTAGGCTCGTCAGCACTTCCGCTGGCGTGTAACACTACACCGGTCGACAGGTGTTCATGGGCCAACCGGGGATCGAGTAGCATCGCAATACACGCAAGTGCTGCGTCAGCGAAATGCAACACGTGCGCACCTGCAATGCGTCAGGTTGCAGGCGCTATCTGAGGCAAATATATTTACCACCAGCGGCCACCAAAAATAAAGTTCAGTCCGATAGACAGTTTGATAGATTATGCAAACCGTAACGCTGCTCTCCATTAAAAGCTTTATTTAGTATAAGTGGTGCACCCAGTTTCTGTGCGAGAACATCACGACATTTTTGTTTGATTTTGTTTTGTAAAATTAATCCTTCGATTTGCGTGTAAACTAAAGTTACCACGGAAAGACAGATAGCCTGTATTTGTGTTTTGAAATAGTCAATAAACTTTGTTCGTGAAATAATACGTAGTCTTTTTTTTTCCAACGTAAATTCAACGTGTGTTTTCCTTTCAAACTGAGCTGTCCGGAGCTCACACAAGAGCTCAGCAAATGTTTTGTTCATTGTCTCGGTATTGGAAAAAATTTCCATTTTTCACTTGTAGCCATTATCCTTATTTGAGCTTGGGTCAGTTAAATCCATAATTTTTTTAGGATTTTATAATTATTTTCTAAGTGACATTAATTCATATTTCCATGTAGAAACTAATCATGACCTACTCGAATAACAGGCCGAACAAGTGAACTATTGGCAACATCGTAATAAACACAAAGGTGGTGGGCCCATGTGCGTATGTTTACATTTGTAGTAATTGTGTTTCCATAAGAAAGAGTCTTTCATGGATGCACGTGGGCCTACCATACATCAGCTGATATCGGTGTTGCCAACTTGTGTTGTTCGGCCTGTTATTCGAGTCGGTCATGAACTAATACACGTAAATTCCGATCACTATACTACTTTGAGTATTACTTTACTGCCTTTACAGTACTTAATGGAACTCTCTTAACTTGCAATTTTCAAAACAACAATTCAGTTGTGCTTCCTTTTTTCTTCAGATTTGGTGCGGGGCGCCATAGAAAAACGAATTACACTCGATATAGTATTTAAAAGATTTTGGCATAGGCTTCTTCGTAAGGTTGAAAGTTGGCAATGAGCCAGGTAAAAAAAAGATCTCGAATGTCCACAAATTCTTCTTCTCCTCACCGTATATCCGTTCATTCGAAAAATAAAGGATTTGTATGGAAGCAGAAACTCTGGAATAAAACTCGTAATTCGTCAACCCTGTACGAATGGAGGCTGATGGTCTTAATAACCCCTAGGTAAAGAAGATTGGAATTAAATTAATTTTCCATTAAGGGTGCAACAAAGTAGATTCGTCGCTGAAGCTGGTGGCGTGTAAAAGATTATTGTAAAGAAGGAAATAAGTGCGATATAATCATTATAAAAAAAGCAACGTGCTATTTTATTCAAGGACTGGTGTAGTTTTTCCGCGCCATCGTATCTTATTCGACCTTATTGCTATTACATATAACGAAGCCCCCTCATAAAGTACTCGTATTGTAGTTGGAAAGCAAATTATGAAATCCGATATAGGTTGGCGCGGTTTTTGAATTCATTAAAAGGTTGAACTTTTGGCTTCATCGAATTCCCCTGAGAGGTACATACTCGTGTTAGGTATGAACGTCTAAAGACGTTCGTTACGCGACACTTGAATCGCACCCACATGAGATACTCGGTGGCTAAAAGTTTTCCGTGCTAAGATGACATTTTACGTCCGCAGAAGAGTTGTTCTGTGTAACGAGCCAACTGCCCGAGTTTGGAATAAATTTATATAAGCGTCGGGCACGAGCTGTAGGAGCTGTACTGCGGCGAATACGTGTAAAGTTTTTATTCGGATGGCGTTTCTACGCTTCTTGCAAATCGCGCGTCCATTTAACATATAAGTGGTGATAAATTTTTCTCGTACCGAAAAACGGAGTACATTAAAAGACAAGTTGGAAATTCGAGTAACCCTTTCAATGGGATGTTTATGTGTATAATGGTGTCGACAAGATACCAACTTCGTTCCATCGTGGGTTATAAACAAAGTTTTCCCCATACTCGCAAACGTCTTGCTGTATGTTTGGAAAATGTGTGTTGTAAATTTTCAGTAGGAACAAAGGAGCAAAAAGATAATGGAATGGGTTTGAAAATGTTTTTAAAATTGTTTTTCAAGCTTTGGATTCAACTTCAACTTCGAAGAAAATGTGAATAAAGATTAGGCTTTGAAAAACATTTAGCTTAATTTAGCTTTGGAATTTTTGACTTCATTTAGCTTAAAATTTCGGCTAGTGCTAGAAGACTGTGTACAAATATCCGAAAGGTAAAATAGAGAAGTCACGCGAATAATGAGTAGGAAAGCCTTCCCCTTACCAAAAAACAGAGTTGGCAGTTGCTTTTTGAAGCTCTTCAAGCCTTTCTCAAATTTTGATGATCCGCTATTTTGAATCGTAATCCATTTTAATGAGATTTCTCGACGTAATTGTCCTTCCAAGGGCTTCCAGAGATAAGATGGTTAAATTGGAACAAACAACAGTAAAAACACACCGAGCAAATTTTGACTTGTTCTTTTTATCCCAAGCCGAGTAACATGCCCATATATCTCGATATCTTTATTTTTTATCTCTGGAAGAGTGATACAAAAATTTGGAAATTTTTGCAGGAAATGGACAGTAAGACGGTGTATATGTGGAGAAGGGTTTGGAAGGTTGAAAAGTTCAAAAATTCGTAGCAAATAGGGGAGGGAGCGATGGCTAGAATTTTTAGTACAGTTTTTAATTGAAGCGATACATATTGCATTCTAGCTGGAGAAGGGAGGGTTGGCTTTTTCAAATCTTTGCGTTTCATCTAGCAAATGTTCAACTTCTTGGTATATATATTTTCTCCACGTGTAACATCAGAGGATTTGGATGAAAATCAATCAAATTCTGGTGAGAAATACTTTTTAAAATTGCAAAAAATATGTTTTTTTGATGTACTTCAAAATTTTAGGTTACTCAATTGTTTTTGATCACGCATGAAAGAGTGAGTCACGTACACTAATATTTCCAAATTTCAACTTTCTAAGTATGTTTAACGGGGAGTTAGAGCAAAAAAAGGCTTTCTGAGGAAGTTTTGAATTACAAAATTTCTTAAATCTTTCACGTGTCCTTACCAAATGGAACTAGAAAGGTTAAACATTGTATGTAAGGTCAATTGGTGATCAGAAAATGACCTCTTTAATTTGAGTCAAAATGGATGCAAAATGGCGGATTACTAAAATTTGAGTGAAGCTTGAGAAGCCTTAAATGAGCAAAAATGCAATTTATATGAACTCATATCATTATTTGGAAACAATAGAACTATACTATATCTCAAATTCAACGTCAAAGATAATATGGAGAGGAGAAGGAGGGGTTATCGACCTCAAAATGCGGATGGTAGGTACGTGAAAGGTCGAAAATTTTTGATTGTGGTGTCATATGATAAAATGTGCTGTAGTGACTAACCTATTCTAATTTTAGCTTTTCAAGTGAATTTGGAGGGGAAATGGAGCAAAACAAGCAAATTTACTGTCGTAAGTGGTTTTGTAAGAAATAGGGTAGGGGTTTTCCGACTTGATATTTGTTGTGTCCTATAGACATGTACGGGTTAGCAGCGTTATTTGCAAACGTAAACAAGACCCAATTAAAAACTTAGCTGCAGCAGTGCGGCGTGACTGCTTACTTTTTTTTCTTTTAAGTTACTTATATCTTTAGGTATATCGTTTTTTTTTACACTCCAAGAAGAGTTGAAAATAGTCAAAAAATTAAAAACGTGTATAAAACGTGTTTTGGTCGCTTTATTCAAATCTTCTAGGTCAATGTTTTGAAAAAATTAAAATTTTCGGCAGTGTACGTCGAAAGACACCAATATGACAATTTTTGATTCAGGGCTGCTGGAGTAAAAGTTGTGTCCGTAAAAAACTCAAATCTGAACCCTCTGAAGTCATAACAAGTAAGTTTAATTAAAGTTACGATGCCTATTTTGTTGCAAATTTGAAACTCTTTGAACTATGATCTACATAATTACAAAAAACCGAGATTTTATCAGATATCTGCTAGTCAAGCGTTTTTTGTATATTTTCTCGCGTCAATAGCTCGAAAACTGAGAGACTTGCTGTGAAAAATGAACACCACTTAATTTGTTAAAAATCAAATGTTCTTGGTCCATCTACAATCAAAGATAAGGGAGATAATAGTTTCCAGTATATTTGCCTCTTGTTAAAAATGAAGGATGCCTGTATTCAACATATTTTTTCAGGGGGAGAGTGATTGACATTTCTTTATAACATTCAAATCAAAAATAATGTAGCTCAAAATGCTAACTTACGCGCGATAAGAATGTTGGCAAAGCATAGGCAATCCATTAAACCTACACATGACGTTCACACAATTTTATGTCAACTGGATTTGAGGTGTTCAAGTTTCCTCAAGCTCTCAATGCGTATTGATGATGACCTTTCGATCTTCTGTTACGATCACTCAATCGTATACATGAGCTTCATAGTAGGAATACTATATATATATACTGCTTCGAGGTTGCTCAACTTACTTTCGCCTTTTGTATTTGGCACAGTCGTCGTATGTTTATAGCATAAAGGAAATAATGTTTTGCGAATTTCTTTTCAGGAGGTTTTTTAATTATTTGAAATGAGCCGAGTACGAGTAATAACAAACGCAAATATGGGGCGAACAGCAGATAGGAGATTGGGATAATTCAAGTACGGGAACTACAACTTAACAGTTCTGAAAAGGTGTAGGGAAAACACCGAAGCGACGTAATTCTTCCATTTAGGCGAATCAGCGTTATAGGTTGCCGATGCGTGTTGTAAAATTGTGTATCGAAAAGTAATTTAGACACGGAAAGTGGGTAGTATATGTTACGCCGTGATGGTATACTACTTCACGGTCTTATTGACTCGACGTATGCGTATGTAGGTAATAGGTATCGTCAACATCAACGAGCACGCCGTTCGTTATCGGAAAAACGCGACGGAAATTCCATTATTGCTAGCCGAATTCGCCATCATGTCGTGTGTAGGTGAACACGATACGAAAGATGGTTCTAATGTTACTCGTTTTTACATACGAGTACCCGGTGTGTCGTTTTATTTAGAGCGAATACCTGCGATGTCGTTTAATTTGTATTTTCAGTTGGAAGCTTCGACAGCGACGAGTGGTAAAGCGCCCCTTTTTAATCGTAAATATCGTCGTTTTTCTTCCCATGTATCGGCGTGTCGGAAGAGCAGACGAAGATGATTACTTATTGAATAACAAACGCGAAGGTAGAGAAATGCGGAATGCTCGGCGAGCCGTGCTCAACTTGGAGTGGGTAATATTGGAAGTATTTGAAGTGAGCAGTTGGTCGAGTTACTATCATTGGAATCGCGCATCGATGTTTTGTTTTGCATAGTCGGATAGCATTGTAAAGAAGGTTGTATCTTTTTGCTATCTGATTTCATTTAATGAGAAATGCTCGCGGAGAAGAAGAATGTTGGAGAAATACTCGTATGTTCGGTTTGCTGAAAATAGTACATCGAAGATTATGCAGTGGGAGCGAATAGGTTGTCGTGAAATAACAAATTTGCTTTGTTTTCAGCATCAAAGTAGGTAAAGAAATCTCATTGAGGTAGGCTCTTCGATATTCCAAGGATCCGAACCCCGGAGATCGGGACCGGGTAGTAGTGAGGGTTTGAGGGACGAGGGAGACGGCCTGCATCACCCCTGCCGCACACGTTACGACATGAGGCGGTAGGTTATTAATGTGATGCGGGTAGCGCGCACTTGGGCAGTGGGTGAACGACTCTAGCCGACTGTCTGAGTGGGTGTCATGGCCCCAACGCTCATGTGGTGGATCGAGTAGCTGCATGAGTGGGGTCACGTCGACCAGATCCCATGGCCGAGGCACCGAACTGATTGCGGACCGCCCCTACCTTGCTTCACGGCTTGGAGTAGGGTGGAATGACGCAGACAGAAGTAGGGCCCATAGAGTGTACGACCTTGGGCTCGCCTGCGGGCTTAGTAGGCCGTAAGAGGCTGAACGGCATCCGGCGGGGAACCTCCGAAAGGAGGGGAGTCACGGCGCGAGGTGACGGCCGGAGACCACCGTACACTCGAGAAGAGCGCATTGCGCAGACATGGACGAGGAGCAAATACTGGTACTGAAACCCACCAGAGGGAAGTACAGTACACCAGGGTAAGGACGAAGCGACAGCTGAACTTCCGATGAGGAGGGCTCCTGGTGTGCAAGCCAGCACATCGGGGGGAAACTCCCAGGGGAGATGTAGGCCAGTCGCCAAGGTGCCCCTACTTGGTTGGAAGTAATGCTACAAGCGGTTCCCAATCAAGTAGTGTCGTGTGCGGTAGAAGAAATTCCCGCAAAAAAAAAAAAAAAAAAAAAGGCTCTTCGATAGGGGCGAGCTACATTTAAAGATGACCTACTTTGTTGTCGCATTGAGTACCAAAAAAAAGTTTTACTTGAACATATTTTGCCTGCTTACAATATTGAAGGAAAAGACTTGAAAACATTCGTTAATTGTAGATAGACACAAAATCGGGAATACATTTTTCTTTATTACGAGTGGGTATGTAACGAAATGGTGAGCTATGAGGGTTGATCAGTTGAAATGTTTCAATAACGAAGTATTTTATTTTAGTAGTAAGAACAATTAGAAAAATTTTAGTAAAATTTTATGAGATTATATTATCAATAATCATATTATATAGCAGTTTAAACAATATCAAGAGTAAAAAAAATGTAAGCGCAGCCATGCCACACTACTGGAGTTCTGTTTTGGCTTTAAAGCATTCAATTGCAGTAGCGCCTTCAATTTGAAATTGTTCCTTAGAAGCAGGGACTGCAAAAGTGGAGGAAGGAAGCCCCTTGGAGATACCCATTTCACCAAGGCTGCAAAACTGATTGGAACATAGAACCAGAACCAAACTGGAAACAACAACCGGTAAAACCAATAAAATTTTGGAACCAGAACCAGAACCAAAAATTTTTACTGCAGAGCCGAAACCAGAACCAGAACCAATATGAAAATGTAATGGTTCGGGTTCTAGAAGACAGTTATCATTTCGTTTCTATCTATTGTTTTGATTTTTTTTAAACTTTCAAGTAAAATATAAATGACTTATCTTGTTTATCTTGATGAACACTACAAAGTAAGAACTTGAGGCCATTCATTAAACAAATAATAATAATCATAAACTTCAGAACTTTAGTTGAACAGGCCTAATCTTAAACTCAAAAGTCAAAATGGGCCGCTAAGATTTTGATTGCAGTGCGCTACCTCTACATACAATATTTTGAGCAGCATCTGGAGGAAGCAGTTCTGAAGGTTCCCAAGTTAATAGTTTGGGGTTTTTGTCTTGCTCATTTTGCGCGTTTCTTATGGAAACGAGCGGAGTGGAAAGGCTTTCAGTGCTTGCATTTATACCACAATTGTACGTCCATCATTGACACGAGATTGGGTAATCGCGCAACACGATAGACGATGTTAGCTCCTTCGTGTATGGTGAAATTTAGCTGGTGTGTTGGCAAAATACTTATAACTTATTTATAAGGAATATCGAGAGGTGTACTAATATGGTTCTACATCTATATGCTGTGTTTCACTCAATAATTTGGGTGTAGGACTTCTGCAAACTTTTGAATAACGAGAAAATTTGATAAAAGAACAAAAATTTGTCTCATAATTTAAACGTGTGTAGAGGGTCTTTGCTTAAGATATGTGATAAGATGTAAGCTTTGGGTTCACTAAGATACCAAAAACTAGTGAATTTTTTTAAATATCTTTTTACATCTTTTTAATCCTACCTCACTACTCATCACCTTCACTGCCGTCATTTTCTATGGTAGAAAATTATTCTTTAAAATTATTCATTTGAACTCCTTCAGGTTTTGCAATAGGCAAGCCATCATATATGTGTCTGATGGGTTGCCCAACTTGTGATTAAAAGGCGATTACATGGAGATGGAACACCCTGTACATTAGACATTTATCATTATAGACAAATTAATAACAATAATTAGTTTCGACAGGTATTAATAAGTTTCTCAGAAAATAACGAGAATTTCTTAAAAGTTGAAAAGGTGGAAAAAAAACAAGACATCGTATTTGTCTGTGCTTCAATCTGGAACGAGATCCTTGCTCCTTGAATTTTGCGAGAGAAAGAAATGGAAGATTCGAAGGGGTATAAGCGAAAGTAAATTAACCGAGAGCGAGTTTTGGGCGGGGTTCAGTGTTTTTAGCGAGTCCTGGGTGCGCGGCTTCGGACGTTTACGTAAATAAGGTGTTAGATGAATAAAAAAACGCGAAATTTTCCATTTAATCATGCTTTCTTTTCCGCGTTGAAAAATAAAAGTGTAGTCGCCGAAGCCACGCCTTTGAAGTTGGCAACATTTATGCTCCTCGGATAATGTCGTTCTTTTATAGTCGCGGATTGGAATTGAAACGATGATACTGTGAATGGAATTTCACCTTTTAAAAGTATTTTTAAGGAGGTGGTATTCGCCATTTTATTTTTGTTCGGAATGAATATTCAATTTGTGGCCAGTACGGGTGATGGAATATTTAATAATTCCTATTTCATTCAGTGTACTGATAAAAAAATAAAAAAAAAAATAAAAAACAGATTACGGGTCCAGTTGTTAAAATTTTCGCTATTTTTCTCGTTAAAAATTTTGAATAAATTGTGATTTTATTTTGGAATGATTTTTATTTATTGAATTTGCATTTATTTAAAAATGTGTTTTATTCTGATTTTTTTCATTTTTATTCAATATTTTTTTTTATTTTGTTTACTTTTAGTTTTATTTCAATGGGTTGATATTTTTTTCAACCCACCTACTGATTTTTTCGGGTAATTTAATTCACATTGATTTATC
Source organism: Phenacoccus solenopsis (assembly GCA_009761765.1). Lineage (NCBI taxonomy): Eukaryota > Metazoa > Arthropoda > Insecta > Hemiptera > Pseudococcidae > Phenacoccus > Phenacoccus solenopsis. The sequence continues at coordinate 10,905 of VFXL01000053.1, read as the reverse complement.
ACATACAATGAAATACTCTCCCCCTTCTCTACCCATAACTTACAGTAAGGTAGTACAAATTTAATGCAAGCAAAAAAATATATTGTATATTATATTCGCCATAGAGAAGTTTCGAAAACCATTCAAGCTGAGCCTATCGCTGAAAGCAAACAGTCTCGTTGTTGATGCTGTTTTAACACGTTTTCGTTATCGTCGGTCGCTGAAAATGCTACATCCTCGAGCTATATATATATATAGCGACACGAAACGCGTATACTCGTATATGGTATTAATTCTTCATTCGGCAAAGCAATTCATAGTTGGGTTCTCGGTACGCTTCGGGATCGGTATTAAATCAATTTCAATCATCATATGTAGACGCGGTAACGTCAAAGGGCCCGTTTGTTTAGCGTCGCGTTAACTCGTCCTTGGTTGACATTTATTGGGCGGTGGCTAGGCAACTTTTTATACTCCCTAGCGGACGCCGATCCGGCTTCGCGTGAAAGAATGAACGCGAATTAATTCCAAATAATACAGGCGCGTTGTACTAGGGAAAGAAAATGCGCGGTATTCACGAGCGAAATGGAAGGAAGGGCGGAGAAAAATACACGTTCGCAAAGGTCACGCGACGCGTGAATGATAGAAGGTCGTCGTTTAATGAAAACAGGAAATAAATTTGGCTGAACTTATAGCGATGAAGCTAACAGCCCTCGCTGGTCGACTTTCACCTATGGGCTAGACGCGACTGAATTCAAATTACCAATGAGGGTGATGCGGAGCGATTTAATTTGTCGCGGAGACAAGGTCGTTACCTTAGAAAAAAAATGACGTTATTTGAGAATGAGGGTAAAAAAGGCGAAAAATACGCGACGCGGTTGAATGAAAGTAATAAAAATAAACGACCTCTTTTCCTCCTCTTTGATATCCTCGTCGATACGCGGAGACGAGTAAATTCTTTCGCGAAACTAATCGAAACCTCTCCGGATAAAATCTCATTCGGCTTTTCGAATTCTATAAGTCTAAATGCTGAAACTAGGTTATATTGAGAAATTTAGGTCATTTTTTCTTCGTTCGTTGTGAAAACAATCCTTATTAGGCGTTAAAACTTGTATTGTGTTTGGTTTACCCTTTATTTTATTAGTTAGATTTTCTTCGAAATGTAAAAGGGTGCGGAATGAAAGTGGCCAAAAATTTTAAACTATTACTAATTTTTATATTAAACATAAATACGTACGCTTTGAGCAGCTGACCACTCATAAAATATGTTTCGCAGAAACGAAAACCCTATTGCAATCGCTTTTTTTCGTCAGTCAACTAGTAGCCAATTAGAACTAGATGTGTGACAAAGTTGGAAAAAATTAGAATCAATAATAATTTAATTTGTAAAAGATGAATAATAATGCTTGTTGATGAAAATTATTTATATTATGTGGTTTAATTGAATTCAATAAAATATTCTCGTAATACTCTTAAAACAAGACGAATGAAGTTTTTGTATCATGTAATAGTACACGACAATCAGCTAAGAATTCCAGTGCTCCCCTTTCTCTCATTTTCAAACAAAAGAAGTGATAATTGATGATGTGATTAGTGATGCAAAATATCGATATCTTCACATACGATATCTTTCGATATTTTTTAAACATATATCAATCTTAACATCAATACATCGATATTTTTCCTAGCTGGATTTGGTGATTGAAAAGTAGAGAATTAGTGACTCGGAGATGACTATTTTTGGAAGTCACTCCGCTCCGGCTCTGAACATAGGACACCGGCTCCGTTCCAAGCTCCAAAATGTTCCCAACTCAGGAGCCCTAAAGCGTCCGAACAGATTCGGATTTAGAATTTTGCCTCCTGCGGGCAGTGAATTTTTGTCCCGCCCCCACCCCCCAAAAAAAAGAAATGAAAAAAATAATGGAAAATTTTCATGCAGCATATTTTTGTTATTAAAAAAGGTCTGTTTTGATACAAAATCTTAACTTTTAAGTTTGATTAAAAATTAAAAAAAAAAAAACACTTTTTTCATTTTCACTGTCATTTTCAATTTTTTATCATCTTTTTTTTTATTGATTTCTTAATATTTCATTAGTTCATACAACTGACTACTCTAATTTTTTGTTTGACCGATTGTCATAATAGTACATGTCACATTTAAAAAGTAGCCGGAAAAACAAAAATTTGCGACCCTCTCTGCCAATGCCTGAGTACAGCGCTGGCTCCAAGCTCCAGAGCATTTGCATAACAAACGGCCCAAAAATTGAAAAAATAAAAGGATAATTTGAGGCTCCTCAAGTTATTCTCATATTTTGGCTATATGCCATTTTGAATCCATTTTGAGGACATATAAAAGATTCATGAAATTTCTTGCAGTAATTTCCCCTCTAAAACCAGTTTTTGCTCCAACTCCCCTCTAAATTCACTTAAAAAGCTAAAATGTAAATGGGTTAGTCACTTGGACTAATTTTACCATGTGACATCTTAATGAAAAATTTTCAACCTTTTATTACCCCTCCTCCACATTTTGAGGTTGATAACCCCTCCTTCTTCCCTCCAGTATCATGTGTAAACAGGGCCGGATTTAGGTTTGTGGACCCCGGGGCCCAGTAAATGTGGGGGCCCTTATTTGAACATTTTTTGCAGTGGGTTGGAAGGCACCCTCCTCCATGATATACAGACCTAAAAATTTGATTATTTTTCAAATCGATGATTATTTCTCACGAATTTGTCCAAAAAGCTGAAAATCATGATTATGATATTTATTTTATTTTCAAAATAATGAAACAAATTACAATATGGAAACTTTACGTGAACAGTACAAAAATTATAAATATAAACTTGACTTGTATGTTTGGTGGCCAGCAATTGGTCGTTTTTAATGAATAAAAGATGTTGCCTATTATTTCTGTATAGGGGTTTCCGGTTTATGAAGTAAAGGAAAATCATTGTAACGTACCTCTTGGTTAAAAACTTTTTTACCTGTCATTTTAAGGGATACTTTTATGATTTTTTGATTGTGGGGCCCCAAATTTGTGGGGGCCCGGGGCCCACGCCCCTTGGGCCCTGCCCTAAATCCGGCCCTGTGTGTAAAGGTGAAGTTGGGATATAGTATACTTCTTATCCCCAATAATCATATAAGTCCTTATTAATCACATTTTTACATATTTGAGACTCCTCAAGCTTTACTCAAATTTTGATAATCCGCCATTTTGGATCCATTTTGACGCAAATTGAAAAGGTAATTTTCTGAACATCAAATACCTTTACATACGAAGTTTGACTTTTGTAGGTTGATTTGGTGAGGAGATATGAAGATTTAAGAAATTTCATGACTCAGAACTTCCTCAAAAAACTGTTTTTTGTTCTGAATCTTTTTCAAATTCACGTAGGAAGTTGAAATTTGGATGGGTTGGTGTCCGTGACTTACTACTCTATATAAGATCAAAAACAAAAAATTTTGTCCCTTTAACTTCCCTCCAGCTTCCCTCAAAATTTGAGTGATTCGCCATTTTGAGTCGAATGAAAAATCCGAAAACAGTATTTTTGCGTATCTACATGAAAACTCTCTGATCAAATTTTGAGCAACTTTTTGCATTCAGCAATGGAGTAATTAAGATATGATTGTAACATCGACTTTGATTTAATGTGAGTGTCAAATGTCAAAACTTCAAAAGAAAATTTGAGTTGGCTAAAAAGATTTAAAAACTAAGCAACGACGCAAAACTGATAAAATTGAAAAGAAATAATTTTCCATCATCTACTCGTTAACGGACCAATCATGTTTGAATTCCCCCCCCCACACATACACAAAAAAATAATGGAAATTTTAAACCTAATTGCTACAGTTAATTACAACTTCATGAAAAACAAGAGACTTTGTGCTTTACTTGTGTGGATTTCTATGGGTCGACGTTAATGTTATCGGTCAAACCCGAATTTCAGATAAACTAAAATTTTCTTGGCCAAATTAATACTTCCTAAGAGGCATGGGATGTACTAGTTTGACCTTGAAACATTTTCGGAAAAAATGGTATATTCTGATAAAACTACTTTAAAGTAGTTTGGCCCATGAATATCGTAGAAAGAACCATTATATCGACTACTCTTGGTATATTATAGTTTGGAATAGCCGAAGCTAGTTTATCCTAGGCCAAACTGTAGCATCTCATGAGGCATAGGATGTCCTAGTTTGGCCTAGGAAATTCTGCCTCATAGAAAATTTGCGTTTGACCGGTAACATATGGACTAAAAAGTTGGATCTTTGCCCTATGATTACAAATGGTCTGTCACACAAAGATATGAAGACCCCTTCCCTTTCACCGATCCACACTTCCAAGTCAGGTAGGCATTTTTGTTGAAAAATCAGCTCAAAAATCTAAAATTTAGATTCCCTGGTTCTTTTAGAAACTTGGACCCGATGCAATTTGCCTCTTTGCTCTTACCTCTCCCCGGCCCTGATCTATGGTAACTTTTAGTACGTTATATTGGAGAAGCCATTGGTTAGATAATTACGAAATAAATCATCATTGGGAATTTAAAAAGAATTCAATGTCTAGATTCATCTTGTTGCGATGATATTTACTCAGAAAATTTTTGAATTTTCGAATATTCGAGATATAAAAATTTTTTGAAGCTGAGAAAATAAATTTGAAGGTATATGTATTTTGAAAGCTGAAATCAGGGCGACTTTTGCTCGAACTGCGTTGTGTACTGCCACTTTTTAGGTGTGAAAAAAATCACACCCCACCCCGCCCACCCGTTCATTAGTAGCTGAGTGCTTAGGGGTAGGCAACCTGGAATCATAAAATTTGCTTACCAGCCGGCACTGGCGAAAAGGTACGCGTGCGATGGGAACCGGAGGGAGTGGGGGGGGTGGCGCGGCGGCGGATCGTTGCGAACGAAGACGATTTTAATTAAGAGCCGATAATTAATACGGAGCTGGGGAGTATAGTAAAAGGTACTTTAAATAGCGTATTTCGGTACACAGACACAATCGGCGTATAGTACACGAAGTACAGCATTAAAACGGGCATATTATAGGTAGATATATTTATCTATAGGTATAGGCGGCGGGCTCGGTAAGATAGGCGTCATATTTTTATTATTATTGTTTCAGGATAGTAGGAGGATTTGTGGAGAAAAGGAGAACGCATGCGTGCGCCGCACCGCGCCGCGAAGACGTCTAGAGTATAGGTCGGTAGTACGCCGGTGCCGTCCATATATTATCGTGGAAGTGCACCGCGACGCCGGCTATACTAAGTCTTGGTAACGATTATAACGCACTGGCGTAATTGTACCGTTCGGGCGCCACATTCGAGGCACTGGCAGAAACGCAGCTGAACAGCTAAACAGCTCGGGAATTAGGCGAGCTTTGTGTGCCGTCGACCGTCGTCACTCAATCAAGTCTCTCGTGCTCAAGTTCGCTAGTTATAAGCCGAAATAAATTCTCAACTTTCCCGGTGTGTTTTCGCGTTTCGGGATCGCCGCAGTCGCCGTTTTGTGTAAGCGTTTTTTTTTTAATCGCGTTAATTTTTTTTTTTTAATTTTTTCGTTGTTTTTTTTTCATGTTCGACCTTTACGGTTAGTATATTAAAACCGGTTCATGTTAAGTAGTGTATCGTGTGACGTTTTTATAAGTTCGCGAATTCCGTTATCGACGATTTGGTATTTTCGCAGGGTTCGCGAGCAATAGCGCATCGATCAGCAACAGAGGTTTATCATGATGGGAGATCGTTCGTAGTTAGTACATTTGGATTTCGCTGTTTACCGGTGAGTGGCAATATTCAAGCTGAGTTTAACGTTTAAGCCGAGTCGGGTTTTTTTTCCGTCGGTTTCGCCTGTGCGAAAGCTTTATTCGTCGTCGAAGACGCTGCTTCGCTAGTAATAGTCGGTCGCGCGTCGCCCAGAATGATATTTTTAAATTACCGAAAAAATGGAAACTAGCCAGAGGATATGAGGGCAAATTGTCTATATTGCGGGTACACGTATAGTCGTATAGTAAAACTTACATCTCCAAGCTCCATGTTACCTTAATACGAAACGAATTAATTCCGTCACCTTTTCCGGCCAGCTGTAATGTACGACCGGCCGCCAATAGATAAGGAATTGTTATTAAAAATCATACCACCTATATCGTATGAAGGCGCGTATTTCAACGAAACCAACATTACGATATGTAGAGGAAAAACCCGAACGGTGGCGTTAACGACGCCCTCTCCCAGCCCCTTCGCTCCCTTCCACCATTCACTATACCGCCGAACCTATAATCCATAAAATAGTTTATTATCGGCGACTGTCGGCACGCTTTCACTCGAGCAAAAATATCATCTCTGGATTTGCATATAGATAGGTTAATCGGGTACGTATAGGATGGCGCATCGATCGACGCGAACGCCAGAGACGCGCCCTTTCGAAAACCATTCGGCATTCGGAACCGAGAATTGCCAGCTAAAAAGGAGAAATTTGGAGAATTAAAAAAAACAACAAATTAATCGTACCGAGCGAAAAGCAGCGAATAATGGCGGTCAAGAAAATTACGTTAAATCGGTGGTGGTTTCAAGGTCAAAACAGGCCTGAAAATTTTTAGGCGCTTTTACGTGTGCCAAGATAAACGTGCTATCGATTTATACTTTAACCGGCTTTCCGCGCTCGATGTGGCAGCTGGGGTGCGTACGGCGCGCCGTCCCCGTGTTTTTGGGGTAGCGGTGGTTGACGTGTGTGGGTTATTGGTGAAGCTGCGACGTTTTCGATTACCTGCGATGGAGCTCGGGTGATGGAAATATTTCATATGTGTGATACGATGGTCGATGATGTGAAGATGGGGTTAAGTTTAACGTTATTTGTGATGAGGAAGTGGGAAGTACTGGGTTGATGCATGAATTTTTTACACTCGAATATGTTTACTTAGGTAGATGTATAGGCGATGTGATGGATTACCATCAGATGGAAATGTAATCATTTCACGCTCGATAGGATTTATCGATCTTAGACATACGCTTTGGTTAATTTATTAAAACTTCTCGTTCGTTTGGCTGGCACTTGAAAACCAATAGTGTACTTGACTTATCTGAAGGTTGCTCTCGTATAGTGTAGTGAAAGAGGGAAATGCTTAGAGCTCGATGCTCGATGCACAACCTGAGGTCCAGATCTTCTGAAATCTCATTTCTCTTACTACTAGTCACAGATCAGGATCAAGTTGAAGAGAACGGGGGCCCTAGGACACCCACAACAACATGGCATTCATCAAAGCTGACAAAAGTATCATCAGTTTTTTTCAGAAATATACAAAAATCAATAATATGAAGAGCTATTCATTTTTTATATTACTTAAACTTGGTGTCTAACGTATGATGAAAGCAATGAAAGCAAGAAAAGACGATGACGTTTTTTTGGGCTGATAGTAGTCATAAAGAAGTGACAATTTTTAGTCAGAAGTGATGAATTTTTGTTTTTAATTTCTTTAAGAAATGAACGATGTACTATTGAAATAAAATACAAATTTTACTTTTTTTTTTAGCCATTTGGGTGGAACCACTTGGTAATATTTGCTTGTTTTTGTAGAGCGAGGGGAAAGGGCGGGGCTTATTGATGGCTTTTAAAAATATTTCAAAAGTGATGAATTTCCATTTTGCTAAAGTGCTAGACATTCTGTTTGGGAAAAAAAATATTTTTTTGAATAATTCTTGCTTACAAAGGCCAAAATAATTTTTTTTGAGCTTTTTTTCATAAACACCAATTGTACATATTTGTATTGAGGTGGATAGGCTGTCTAGTGTCCACTAGGTTACTTTTGAAATAACTTGGTTACTTTTTCGCTCTTCGTTCTTTTTATTACTATTTTTTCCTAGTTACCAAGTATTTGTTATTTGTTTGTTGAATCTTGTTGTAAATTTTATTAATGAATTTTGTAGTTTTGAACTTCTGACTAGAAAAAAAATTTGTATTTTGTTTTCCATCTTTATTTATTTTTCGTTTCATTTGTAAGGCTGAAAAAATTATTAATATTTTTTTTTTTTTTTTTTGGTTTTACTTGCAATTTTTTTTTTTAGGAAAAACTCAACCTACTTTTGAAACGAGTATTTCATGTTTTCATTTTGTAAGATTGAAAAAAAGTACAATCTAATGAATCGAAAATTGGTAACTCTGAGATCGGCGAAGTTGTGAAGTGATCTAATAGTGTGGGAAGATTAAGTATCAAAAATGGGTCATGTTTGGTGTTATCTGAAAGGAAATGTTGTGCAAATTTCAAATCTGTAATTTTTTTTGTAGGTTCTATAGATTCCGTGTTCAACCCCCCCCCCCCACCTATAAATTTTTACGCACAACTTGGACTACTAGGTTTTTAGGCATACTATTGGGATATGCCCCAACAATTTCCTGCGAAAACATCTTTGATTCAAATTTCTTCCATTTTGTTCCTAAGATGGATTACTAGACGATCATTCATGAAAAAAAAAAATGTTCAAATGATTTAGCGTCGTAAGATTCCACTCCTATGCGCCCCACTTGAATGGAAATGAAAATGAATAGATCCCTTACATATGGTCTGAAAAGTAAACATTTGAGATCAATTTTTACCCCTCCCCCTCCTTTAAAAGTTGGTAAGCTGTAATAGTTTACTTTTTTATTAGTTTTTTTTTTTTTTATTATTGAATACTCAGCTAAAAGTTTTGATGACTTTTCGCATTCTTAAATGAAATCATTTTGTGTGGTTAGAAATACGAGACACTGAACCTCCAAGGGCCCTAAAAAGCTGTGTTTAAGATACTTAAATCCGAGCTTACTATAGATAATATGAAGCATTTTTTGTGTTTGGCGAAAATCTATATTGTGAAGCAAATATGAGTAGTATCTGAACAGCAAGTTTAATCATTAGATGTATCTAATCAGTACTTCAGAAGTTATTTCTAAAAATACTATCGTGAAAGTGGTAAATTAATTAGGAGATAAGATCCATAAGCGATGTTCTTCCTCTGTAACGTTCGTAGAATATAGAAGTGAAAATGATACCGTCCACCGTGATAAATATTCGATAACGGACTACGAGTATATGTATGGGTTCTGCTACATACATCTATTCGATACTTTTGTCTGTGTTACGATAATTCAGGTTTAGCTGTGGCTAAATTGGATGTATTTATTTCGTGCATTCGCTATAATGACCATTATGGGTGACTATATCCGTTGTAGAAATGTTTGTTGATAAATAGAAAATGAAATTGTGGTTGAGTAAATGATAACAAATTCAAGACGAGATGATGAAACGCTTTTCTTTTCGACTTCAAATTGAATTTTACGATTTTTTGGTGGTGTGAGGGAGCTTTCTTTTTTCAAATTTTGTAGATCAAAAGTTCGAAGTTCTGTATTTCTAGAAGAAGACTACTTCATTGGAAAGGATTAAAATGGAAAAAATTTTCTATGTTTTTAGGTAATATGTAATATCATAGATTAACCATACATAGATAGCCCACCGGTATATCGAATTTATCACTCATAAATGTTGAAAAAGGAGCCAGAAAGTTTTTTATTAATATCTAGGCAAAAAATTGAGTTAGAGTGTTCGGAAATGGCTTATTCGAAAGAGCTTAACATTTTATACATGATTCAATACTAAAATATTATTGCCATCGATGTGAGTCTCGAGTTATTTTAATAAAACTAATTCATTTTTTAGAGCGCTCTCTGTGAATGAGCTCCAGTACTAAGAATAAATTAGACTTATTGCTTGGTTTTTTGCAAATATCTCAAGAAAGAATATAGATAGAAACTTTACAAGTAGCTCATTCGAAAGAGCATAAAATTCTGAATGTGTTTCACTATTAAAAAACAATCGTTATTGATTTACTTTTTGAGATAATTCATAGTAAAGTAAAAAAATCGTTTTTCGAAATTAATTGCAAAAGTAAACGGACAGGAGTAACTTTAGAAAAATTAAATGATCTCTATTCCATCATCTTTAAAATGAGTCATTTGCAAGCCCTAATCTTGAATTGTTTCCAAGATATTAGCAAAAAACGATTCCAACTCAGTTTTTGAGTGATAAAAATTTAACGTACGGTGGGCTATCTATGGCAAAGATTCTAGGCCCCCTTATTCTCAGATTAAGTGGACTGTAATAGCTTCCCTTTTCATTTACACTCACTTAAAAAATTAAAAGTATGTTTTAATCCTTTTTGAGATTTCTTTTTTTCGAATTCCACGTTCGTTCTCGTAAGAAAAAGTGATTATATGATTTTTAGCAGCTACATCCGAGCATATCTTCCTACATAGCTGCTGTGTGGAGGGTGGTATCCTGTAACATAGGTATTACAAGTCTTTGAAAAAAATATCCCATCTTGGGTGTTAAAAATAAACCTTTCTAATAAGATTTGTTGCGATTCGTTGACTCAGTTTTTTATGTGTACATTTTTTTTTTCATCGATAACTTGTCATTTAAATAGGTACGTGTAAGTTGGTAAATACTGGCGAATTAGGAAATGTTTGAATAAAACTCGACGAAATTATCTTAATCGTTGATTCATTAAATATTTACGTTATCGTTGGTTGCTTACTGACGTACAAGTCGAGTCGTCGTTCGATGAGTATTACTTCTTTAAACAGTAATTCGACGAACGAACGCGCCGTAACGAGACCGAGCTAATGGCGATTCGTCGTATCGATTTTTTCCGGTTAATTTTGAAGGCGGTGAAGAAAAATTTGATTTGGAAAGAGATAAAAAAAAATTATATTTACGAATTTAATTTCATACATTCGACAGTTAATTTTTACAGCGATTTGTGAAAATAATAAATCAAAAGAATTACGAGGGGAATTCGCCGCTGCCTAGTTCGAACATACCGACTCGAGGTACTCGATAATTTACGAACATGGCGGTGGCGGCGAAAAAACGATAAATTTTCTGAACGATTTTTCGCGCATCTTCGGTTC
>VFXL01000052.1:135833-180001 GCA_009761765.1 Phenacoccus solenopsis | reverse complement strand
CCTCGTCTCCGTTCGCTGGCTGAGCTGTAACCGTGCCAATATTAATGTCCTACATGGTATTCTAGATTTTGTATTTTGTTTTCAGGAAGCCCGAATGAATAATAGCATTTTTCGATGTCCGTCCATGTTATTAATGTATCGGCAATGGGTTCGGTTGGCGGTTTAATATCGTCGTCGTTGGGTGCAGCTCGAGCTAATCTATTATACCGTCGCTTTGCGCGACGATAAATTTCGCACAGGTTTTAGGGTATATATTGGACGTCGATTATCGATTCTGTGATTGGAAATAGCGATGAATTGAATTCCGCGAGATTAATCTTCATGTTTGAATGGTTCTTTATTAGAATTTGGCATAGGGTGGGGGGAGTTATAAAGTTTTTTACGTTTTTATTCGCGTAAGCAAACTTTTTTGTTGCGTTATTTATTTAAGTGAGGAAAGGAGGGCGGGGGTGTTGAAATTCATTGCTCTGGAATAAAATATTATGTTTGAAATGCTGAAATTCTAACTAATTGAGAATTTTGTAGAATAAAAATTTTTTTCAAATTTTATTCTTCTTATGAAATGAAACTCATTCTTCATAACAGCCCTACCAACATATTACACCTACTTCGCTTCCTACGTTCAACATCCCTTTACCCACTTATTTAAAAAATAAAATAATAATAATAATGAAGTAAAATAAAATAAATTCTCCTCTAGCCCAGAGATGTACACGGCGTATGAGAGAAAAAAAAATTGTCTTTGAACATTTTATTATTATGGTATTGAAAAAAAAAAAAAAAAAAAAATGTAAGCAGTCATGCCGTATTACTGGAGCTGAGTTTTTAACTGGGGCTTCTTCAGGTTTGCATGTAGCTTTGCTAACCCCTCCATGTCTACAAGCCACTCCCAATACAAAGTCTGAAAATGCCTACCCTATTCCTTCTAAAACCACTTCAGAACTTGAACTTGGACAAGTGTAGTATTTTTTAACAATGCAATAATCGTATGAACCAAATGTTACGAATTATAGCTACTTGAAGTTCCTCAACTTTACCTCAAATTATTACGATCCGCCATTTTGACCCTACGTACGAAGTTTGACTTTTCTAAATCGATTTGGTGAGGAGATATGGAAGATTCATGAACTTTCCTGCAGGAATTCCCCCTCTAAAAGTCGATCTTTGTTCTAACTTCCCTCCAAATTCATATGGGAAGCTAAAATTAGAATAGGTTAGTCACATGAGCTCATTTTACCATATGACACCGCAATAAAAAATTTTCGATCTCTCATGTACCCCCACTACATTTTGAGGTCAATATCCCCTCTTTCTCTTCTCCAATATTATGTATGAAGGTGAATTTGAGATATAATATGCGTCTTATCATCCATAATCATATGAATTCATATTAATTACATTTTCACCAATTCGAGGCTCCTCAAGCTCTACTCAAATTTTGATCATACGCCATTTTGTGTTCATTTTGACCCAAATTCAAGATATCATATTCTGGTCACCAACTAACCCCACACACAAAGTTTGACCTTTCTTAGTCGATTTGATGAGGAAATATAGAAGATTCAAGAAGTTTCATTACTCAAAACTTGCTCATAAAGCCGTTTTTGCTCCAACTCCTCTCAAGATGCATGTAGGAAGCTGAAATTTGAATATGTTAGTGTCCGTAACGCACTCTTTCATATGAAATCAAAAACGAAAAATTTGAACCATTTGCTTCTTCTTCAGCTCCCTCAAAATTTGAGTGATCCAACATTTTCGAATTTATCGAAAAAGCAAAAAAAAAGTACTTTCGTGCATTTTCAAGAAGAGATCCTCACTAAATTTTGAGCGAATTTTATGAATATACGTCAGCGTTACGCGTGGGAGGAAAAATATATATGCCAAGTGATTTGAAGACCCCACCCTCCCCTACCTTCCCTCCCCAAATTAGGTAGGTTGGTTTTTTAGCTAAAAACTTAGCTAATGAATTCTAAAATATTAAGATTAGGTCAGTCATTTGGTGCAAAAAGTATGGGAATAATAATCACAAAATTTATTTTTGGTATAGTTTGAGTGTTTTAAGCTTTAAGTTGAATTTCTGAGAAAACAATGGCCTCTGCAAGAAAAATGAAAAGGGCTTTTTTTGTAGAGATTTTAATGCTGAGTAATTCATCACATAACCATTTTTCATCAATAAGCTCCAGTTGTAAAGATAAATGCGAAAAACAGGTTTCATCTCCCTCACCCAAGGGGTTTTATGTTGTTTACCTATTTCAAAGCTCTTCTAGTGATTAATTAAGAGTATTCAACGTGGAAATTTTGCTCGAAAAATTTTTCCTTCTCTTTCCTATCTCATTTACGTGCCATGTACTGCTACAAAGCCCAGAAGAAAGGAATTGGAAGTTGAATTTTTGGTATCAAAAGTTCAACTTTTACTACTTGGACAAAGTATTGAGGCCTTATTTTATGTAAATTCGATAAAAATATATATCGCGATATGAAACTCGACGTGTATAGGAAAAATCATGGAATTTTTTGTTATTTTCAAAGCTCAAATTTAATTATAACTCGAGAGCATCGAATGCAAAAAAATTGCACTTCAAATGAAAAAACGTGGTCTTTTCATGACCTTTTCAATGGCGCAAACACGAAGTTCTTACATTGATTTGGTTAGGAATTATGATGAAAAACTTGTTCTCAGAGTATTTTCGGAGGAAACAATAACTTCTACGAAAAAATCGAGAGAACATTATTTGCAGGAAATTTTATGCAGATCAATTTACTATAGGACTATTTTTCTCGTATAAGTCTTAGTTATTGTAATAAACGCAAAAAACAATCTACGCTCAGTTCTAATTTCAGCAGAGTTTCAGTATGTTGGTTAGTGAGATCTAAAGAGTAAAAATATAACAGAAATAATTTTCTACTAATTTCAAAAATTTACAATGAAGACTTCAGACCATTACAATACAGTAGAAACTCTGGAAATTTTTTCGATTAAAAATTATTTATTTGTACTGTTACAATAACAGTGCGTCAATTACCGATAAAGGTCCTGAAAAGCAGTCCCAACCCACCTCACCATACATGAGCGATTGAGGAATTCTGATCCTCATTCACCCTTTCTTGAGCAATACCTGGAAGGCGAAGTACACAAAACCTAAACTAGAGCCATAGAAAGAGTCTAGACCAGTCCAAAAAGAAGAAGCTGGAGGGAATCTACGATTTTGCCTTATGTTAATTTTTTTCGGATTTTAGGAACTTGATTTTTTTTTAGCTGAGTTTTTAATAAAAACGATAGCTATTACAGCCTACCTGATTTGGGAAGCGAAGGTTGGGGGAGGGTAGGGTCTTCAAATCTTTGCGTTTCAGACCATTTGTAATCATCTGGCAAATGTCCAACTTTTTGGTATATATATATTTTTTTCCCCCACGCGTAGCGCCGGCGAGTATTCATAAAATTCGCTCAAAATTTGGTGAGGAACTCTTCTTGAAAATGCGCAGAAGTATTTTTTTGTTTTTTCGAAAAATTTCAAAATGGCGGATCACTCAAATTTTGAGGGGGCTGGAGAAGAGGCAAATAGCTCAAATTTTTCGTTTTTGATCTCATATGAAAGAGTGAGTCACGGACACCAACATATTTAAATTTCAGCTTTCTAAGTGCATTTTGAGGCGAGTTAGCAAAAACCTGTTTTTGAGAAAATTGCGTTTTTTGTGTCACTCACTTGCGCAGGCGGGTGTGGATAAAATTCGCTCAAAATTCGGTGAGGAACTCTTCTTGAAAATACGCAAAAATAGTTTTTTTGTTTTTTCGATAAATTTCAAAATGGCGGATCACTCAAATTTTGAGGGGGCTGGAGAAGGGGCAAATAGCTCAAATTTTTCGTTTTTGATTTCATATGAAAGAGTGAGTCACGGATACTAACATATCCAAATTTCAGCTTCCTAAGTGCATATTGAGAGGAGTTAGATCAAAAAACGGCTTTTTGAGGAAGTTTTGAGTCATGAAATTTCTTGAATCTTCCATATCTCCCCACCAAATCAAGTTAAAGAGGTCAAATTTTGTGTGTGAGGTTAGTTGGTGACCACAATATGACCTCTTGAATTTGGATCAAAATGGATTCAAAATGGCGGATTATCAAAATTTTGAGTAGAGCTTGAGGAGCCTCAAGTTGGTAAAAATGTAATTAATATGAATTCATATGGTTATTGGGGATAAGTTGTATACTATATCCCGAATTCACTTCCATACATGATGTTGGAGGGGGGAAGGCGGGGTTATCAACCTAAAATAGTGGTGGGGGTACAGGAGGGTCGAAAATTTTTTATTGCTGTGTCATATGATAAAATGAGCCCAAGTGACAAACGTATTTTGATTTTAGCTTCCTCAGTGATTTTGGAGGGGAGTTAGAGCAAAAAACGGCTTTTGGAGGGGAAATTGCTGCAGGAAATTTCATGAATCTTCCATATCTCATCACCAAATCGGCCTAGAATGGTCAAACTTTGTGTGTAGGATTAGTTTGTGACCAGAATATAACCTCTTAAATTTGAGTCAAAATGGGGGATTATCAAGATTTGAAGATAATTTGAGGACCCTCAAATAGTTATAATTTGAGAAATATGTGTTCACATGATTATTTCATGGCAAGAAATACTACATTTGTGCCAAATTCAACTTCTTAAGTGTTTTTGGAAAGGATAGGGTAGGGGTTTTCAGACTTGTTAATTATTCTGAAATTTAAATATTCATTTATATTGTTTATTGAGGACTTATTTTGAGGATGTTGGCACCAAATTTTCGGCTTAAAATGTTCACAAAATTCATTTAAAGTCATTTAATAGGTCATGTCTTTTGCGCTTTACGAGCAGGCTAATCTTTGTGCATACTCATTTTGATGCTACTACATACAGCAGTGCTCATATTTTGACTTAAAAACTCGTTTCAATGTTATGATGAGGACGAAGCGGTTGGAGAAGAATTCGAAAGCGATTCCATTTGAAACTCAGCTGCGTAATTGAATCGCCTCTAAATCGTCACAATGTTACCTTTGTAAACTTGCATTATTTTCGCTAGAGAAGGTTACGAATGATGCCATAATAATTAAATAATACCACGTTCGAGCGACGTAATGAAAGCCGTTAGTGTGGATTAGTGTTGGTGCGAATTTTACCGTCTCGTGCTGGCATAAAATAAACATTCTATGGACTTTTATTATCGCATATCGCTTTAACTCGAAGACACTACGAGCGAGAAAGTATAACGTCGACGAAGCTTGCCAAAAAAATAGCGAGCATCTCGAGAGCGACCGGAGCGACGGCGGAGTCGTTAATCAGAATTTTATTCGGTTTATCGAGCTATGCACGTAAAACATAAATCGTATGTTTATTATTTTAACCGCTCGATTCGCGTTTATTTGTAAATTAATACCGGCCACGAGACGAAAATAGGCTAGCTCGCTAATAGATCGATGATTACGGCGTGGAAAAGTTCGCGCGCCGTCAAAGAGATTTGTCTTGGGAATTTCTTTCGGGGTGGGGTGAACGTGGATTTCTCGGTTGTATCGTTTTGATGGATGAGAGCGGTTTTGAATTATATTTTTGTTCGAATCCGATGACATGTGGATGGCTGGAGGTGAAGAGATTTTTCATTTTCTCGTTTTTCTTGAAACTTTTTCGTATTTTCATTAGTTGGAGCACTTTGAAGGTGAAACGCTTTAATATCGATGATTTCGCCGCGTCGAATCGTTCTCGTGAATACGTCATTGTGTACCAGTATCATCTCGACGAGGCGAACAAAAGCAAAAAATGTTAATGAAATTTGCGTTTTAATTGTATCGAGTGAGTCACGTAGCCAAGCTCATTCGTACTCTATTAGCGTACGCTAAAGGTTAAAATGTATTCGGCGAATTTTAATCGAATAATAAACACATGGAAAGAAATTCGAGAAAAGCGTATTCATTGAGAATTTAACGTATAAAAATCACGTAAACGGTGTTAGACGCGACGGGAGAAGGTTGGCGCGTGCGTGGTTTTTAAATTACACTTTGATGCGAATTCACGCCCGCCAACGGTTTCCGAAAATGTTTCGGGCGAAGGTATTTCAGGAATTGATTGTGTAATATTGTATCACGCGAGATGGTGGAATACGCGAGCGGGAAATATGTTTTAGCGTGGATTATTCGCAGCGTTGTTATGGCGAAGATGATGCCATTCGAGAGAAGTTCTTGCTAATGCTTATCTTTATGATTTTAAGCCTTCAAGGTGTGATATCGGTAATAAAACGTAATTAATACCATTCAGATGTACGAAAGGAAGGAGTGGATCGAAGTTTGAACCCTTATGTATAGTCCACAATGATTTCTAAATATGATTTCAACGTGAAACCCCCTCATTTCTGCGAAAATCTTTAGAAAATAAATATAATACAGGGATTTATGAGTGGCTTTATTTCATATCTTGATTTTAAGTCAGCTGAAAGTAGGGGGATTGAGCTGGCACGACATCAGGGAATTCTCTGTGGAAGACGCTCGGAGTTGAAAGGCTATAAGGCCCTTTTCTAGCAACTTGAAATTATGATAATCTAAATTAAGGAACTCAGTTTAATTCTATGGTAAGTGATGCAATAGAAAGGTATACTTACCTACCCTAAAGGACTGTATTCAAAACTATTTGAAAATTAAGGTCAACTGCGGATATTTTGCGAGGGCAGGTCTTTAAAAGTTCTTTAACCAAAATTTTTTTAAATCAGTTGATTAAATTTTGGTCACCCAGTATAATATTTAAAAAAATTTATGATAAATGCGTGTAATTTATTAGACACAACTGAGGAAAGTTGTAGTTAACTACGGTCCAAAAATAATTTTTGAGTCACCCTTTTCCATTTTTTCTTTAATCAAATAAAAATTTTGAAAAAACTTAATGAAAAAAATTTTAATTCATGCTTCCAGGCCTTCTCAGAAAACTGCCCTCCTTCACGATCTCTATCCCTAGCCCTGTTTATGGGTCGTGTCTACGGTATGAAATTGATTTAAGTACTGCAAATCTCGGAAAATTTAATGTGTAATTTTTCAGCTCACAAAAGTTCTCACATTATCGTAGAATACAACATTTATGTGTCTCAGTATAAAATAAATGATGCTTTGGAAACCCCCTGCGATGTAAAATTAGGCATATTTCATTTCCTGAGTTTAGAAATCCAACCATGTCCTCAATAACCACCAAACAACCAACTCCTATCTCACCTTCTTGAGACAGTCCGATTTCAGGGGCGTACCGAGGACATTCTTCAGGGGGGGGAGAAAACCAAAAATTGCCAACAAATTTTACAATTTTACCAACTGTTGACCTTTTTTTTTTTTTTTTTTGCTCTACGAAAATAAGATGTTAAATACGATGTATGTCACAGTCTTGTTAGTCTTCAAAACATTTAAAAATAGCTGTAATAATACTGTGCAAGTGGTCAAGTTTACCAACTTTACGCTAAAACTCCAAATTTACCAACTTTCCAAAAGCCAAGAGGGGAAGCTCCCCCCTCCCCCTTTTCGGTACATCCCTGTCCGATTTATTACACAGAATACAACCACTCCACTCACATGCGTGCGTCCTTGACCTCAGCTGTAGCACATGACGCATGAAAAAAACATAAAAAAAGAAAAATAGACTTTATTTTAAAAATTAAGGAAAAAGTTGAAGAAATGAGTTGTTTTCTGAACTTTTGAAAATTGTCAATGTCTAAATGAATTATTCAGAAAAAAGTAATAATAAATCAATAATAAGTCGTATTTCTAAGAAAAATTAGTGTAAACATGAATTTAATGGTAATAGAGGGGCTTGGTTCCAAACCTGGCTTTATCCAAAATAAACTTTTTTCAGGACAGACGAAAAACCGCCACAGCCAAAAGCGGTTGTTCAAAAAGGTGAATATTACGCATACGTACTCGCATTCAGGTTAGAAAAACATCGCATAAAAAATTTCCCCAAATTTCCCCATCTGGAGGGAAATATCCTCCTGTTTCACTTGGATAAACTCCACTTTGACTCCAAGGTGATTTTTTTGTCCTTAAATCGCTGTTTAAACGCATTAATTTCGCTGTAATAATACATGAAGTTGACATACTAATGTTTATTCATGATACGAATATAATAATTTTGCAAAATACATCGAGAAAAATAAGTATAAACGGAAAAAAATACGATTATTGTTAATATTATACAATAAATTCGGGGGAATCGTACGTCGCGTTGCATTCGGCTTTTTTCACTTTCAAAAACCATTAAATAAAATAGCAGCAGTCTACTACACCTCATTGACAACTTTTTATTACGTATTTGTCCCTTATCAGTAAACAAAAAATCACCTTGGACCCAAAGCCATCTTTATCGACTGCATAAAGCCCACTTTGACTCCAAGGGTATACTTTGAGCGCCTTTTTCTACCGGAACGAGGCATTGTAGAACGGCGATGGCTAGCTCATGTCATAGCCCGTGTCGAGTACCACCAGAAACTGTACCCAGAGATGGAAAGCAAGCTAAAAGCCAAAAGCCAAAAGCTAAAAGTGGAGAGTTTTTTACCTAAAAAGCAAAAGCTGAAAGCAAAAGCTAGAGCGCACAAATAATTGAAAGCAAAAGCAAAAGTTTTATTTTTTCAGCTTTTCCAGTACCTACTTATAAATTTTAAATTATCATTTTTTATATTCATTGATTATCTCGTCATCAAAACTGAAATGATAAAGAATTATTATGTTGTACTAAAAGAAAATATTCAAAATGTAGGGGAAAAGCCGAAAGTCCAAAGCGGAAAGCTAAAAGCTGATGATATTTGGGTTGAAAAGCAAAAGCCAAAAGCGAAAGCTGAATATGAAAAAATTTGAAAAGAAAAAGCCGAAGTTTTATTTTTCAAGGTCAGAAGCTAAAGCTGAAAGCAAAAGTTTTATCATACGGCTTTCCATCTCTGAGTCTAACTAATTTTGCTCAAAAATGGATAAAGCCAGGTTTAGAACCAAGTCCCTCTAATATCCCTTATTTTTTAATTAGGTAGTTCCTAGAATCTTTCATTATTTATATTTGATCAAAGAACCATGAATTTGAAATGCCTACATAATTTCATTGTAGTGTTTGTAGAAAAACTAAGAAAGTTCGAAACATTCGTTTATTTCTAATTCATTTGTTTGTGAAATGGTTTTTTGAAGGATGAATGAATTTTGTTGTTTTCATTATGCTAGTTTACAACTCACCGCAATTTTCCACTGTTTGAGAAGTATCCAACAAATTACTACCCCTCAAGTAAAAAGTATTCTCGTTCTATCCGTTTCCCTCAGTTCTTTGCAGGCTTTACAAAACACCTTTTCAGAAAACACATTAATTTATCAAATTCAAAACTTAATACGCTCCCTTATTCAAGCAAGAAATACAATAGAAATCATGTATATTCCCAGCCATGTAAAAATCGAAGGTAACTACAAAGTCGACCAGCTCGCAAAAACTTCTCTCATTTAAATATTTACCCCCACATACCTCAAATCTTACTTCACATTAATCACCACCCAAAAATGGCAATCAGAATGGTCCTTCCAAAACACATCCAAACTCTTCACTCATAAAAAAATCAGTTGTACCATAGAAGCACCTCGACCATCTCGATCGGAAAAGCAAAATAACAATCACCAGACTACGACTTAGTCACACCAAGCTCACACATAGTTACGTTTTCGAAAGACTCCCACCACCAATCTGCAACCTATGCCACCAACAAAATACCACTGTCAACAGCCTTCTCTTTCTGTGTCCAAAATTGAACGATATTCGAAAATCACTAAAAATCAAACAAGAAATAACTGACAACCCACAAAATATCCACAACATTTTGACTCTTCTACAACAATGAGGCCTCCTCTTTAAAATCTAGTCATCCTAGAGGTGGCGTAATAACCAAAGCAGTTAAAAATGCCACCCAAAAAACCTGTTTTCACAAAAGTTCTGTTTATTATTTATCTTAATCATTATTTTATTTTTTTAATCGCATCTTTTTTCATGAAATCATGGGTTTAAAATGGTGGGTATACTATTCTAATTACTGATTTGATTGTTTACCAATTTTTTTTAATTGTTTTATTTCATTTTCATTTCATAATTTTTTTCTTATTTATATTTCATTACTAAACCATGTTTCAGAGATTTAATATTTAATCATTTCAAAAATGTTTGAACTTGACCACAATCGGATTGCAAGAAAAAAGAAAAAAAAATTCCAAACAGCAAATCATACCTTTTGTACCGAATAATAAACAAACGCAACCTGTTTTTCTATTAGTATGACTAGAATAACCGGTTTTTAGGTTCGTTCCGATATACGAAAATCGCCGACTCCGACCGAACGCTCATTCGTGTACTTCATACCCAGCAATAATAAACAAAAACAAACGAAAAGTAACGTGCTCGTTCTTGACTAGCGAATGAATGAAAATTACTTGCGCGTGTGTTTTCGATAATGATTTTTCTTTTTCAGTTTTTCATTTTCTTTAATGGTTGTTATGTCGGTGAAAAGTTGAAGTACTAATTATAGTAAAATCAACAAGCATTAATGGCCCAAGTTCGTCGAACTACGCGGGTATTTTTTACGCTGGTACGCCTTCTGCACTTGATTAAATATTTAGACGTAAAATTTGCACCTAGATAAGGGTAGTTTCTCGGTTGATGGTTGAATTTTTCAATATTAAGGGTAACTTCATTTCAGCGCCATGGATTTTTCGCTGCTATGAAAACTTTTTTTCGGGAAAATTGCCTTTAAAAAGTTTTATTTTTTTGAATAATTCATCGGGTCGATTCATTTATTATTCATTGATCACTTTTAGTACGGTTATGTATACAAGAGTCGCGAGTAGTCACGCACCCGGTACATCACGATATATGGTACGAGCTCATATGACGGGACTGGAGCGCGTAAAAATACTCGCTACGTTTACTATAGATTGTGGAAAAATAGTATTACATTAAAACACAATCGACGCTGCGGCACGATGTTTACGATTTGTACGTTGTTTATACGTTTGTTTATGCAATTATGTAATTGTAAATAAACTGGCATACGGTAATTTTAAAATGCGATAATTCATTCTCTGTTTATTTTGGTATGTATCGGCAAGTTCAACGAATTATAGTCGATCGCATGGTATGCCGTTAGAAATGCCAGAAGTTGATGAATATGTTAATTTAGATGTTTGGTGTAGTCGATAGATATGTTTAAGTGGGAGTTTTTCTTTAACAAGCCTACGAGCTGACATATTAAATTTGTTTTTTTTTTCTTTTTGATTTTAGGTAAGTACGATTATGGTTTTTGGAGTTGAACGGGTGAAATGTAGACGCGTAATATGTTGTAACTTGGTTTTGAAATTTTCATTCTTTCGTTCATGCTATTTCTTGAAGCAGCCATAAGGTAAGAATTGCGAATTTCAATTCAGCATTATTAGTAGGTGCCTAAACCTACCCTATTTATTCTTCTTCATGTTTTATGTTCATCTTCATGCATTTTTTTCGTCGAATAAATGATATCAACGTAGGTATCAAGTCTCACAGTCATTTTCAGGTTCGAGTTTTTATTGAAATAATTACATAGTAACCTCGATTTATGAATTTTAAAATTAAATTTCTGTTTAAAAAAAAAAAAAAAAAAAAAAAAACTTGAAGGACTCGATGCAATGCAGTTGAAGATAGGTAGTTTTCTATCGTTGTTTTGCTTTGAATGATATTTTCCTCGGAATGTGAAATTTTCTGATGAGTATACTGTGAACTATAAAGCGGTTCGTTTTACTTCGAGTAGGTACTCGTTCGACGCTTTTCCTCATCGAGTTGACTTCACGTAAAATGCGATTGAATGGTTTGCTTTGCGCGATGAAAGAACGGTGCACTCGATTCCGCTCGAACGACGATTTTATGAATATCGTTTTAGAAAAGCAGCGTCGTGTAATTGTATGAAATTTTCCAAATAATTTATACCGAAGATGAAACAATGTTATCGGTTTCGCTTTTAATGGACGACAAATGAATTAAATTTCGAGGAAGTAAATGCCTGACGAAAGACAATGAAGAACGAGTACGATTATTTATTGCGATACTTTTTAGCGCAGAAATCAATATCAAAGCAACACACGATGAAAATTAGGGAGAAGTCTTGCGCCGTATTTAGTATTTGTTGAGAAAAAAATTTACCAAAGTTCGATAAGATCTCTTATGACCTAGGCATGGGTCCACTGCAGGAAGTATAGTATTTTCAATACGCCTACTAAGTAACATCTTTATGGGGCAGTAGTTTCTCAATTTTAATTCCAGCTCGAGTCACGCCAAAAGCCATTACCGTGGAAAAATGGCCTCGTTTTTCCTTCAACGCATAATCTTTACACCTCTACGTTTGCGATCGTATTTCGCTATTATGGTGACAACGATGGATAAAAGTACCCACATTATCTATACGTACGAGCGGTGATTCATCACCGATAAGCCGCCATTAACATTGGATCGATTGGTGGATTCGTTATTTGTCAAGAATCGAGCTTCACGAACAATTGATAAAGGGTGGAAGTAATTTGACGCCGATAAGGTGACGAAGCAGGGTGTATTATATTTGGGAAAGAGGAAAACGAGGCTTTAATCATCGATAGTAAAAAATTTTATCGCTAGCCTAACCATTAAGTTTAATATGGAAGCGTAAAAATGGTTGAAAAGTTGGTATTTTAGGGGCTCGTTGCTATAAAAGCCAGGGTAATTGGAAATTACGCAGTTCCTATTCTTAGATGGTTTATTCGTAATTACCTGTCGCCTTTGGAAGTTATTTTACAGCTTTCCGAAATCCGAACGTATAATTTTTGATTTTACTGCTGTCTGGGTAACGATGTAGTTGTAAGATGAGATTTTTTGCAAGAGAATTGTTATCTGTCGGAGAGAATTTTTGAAATTTTATTTTATGAGTTGAAATTCATGATGATGATGAAGATACCGATGACAATTTATTTTCATTATTTTTGTTTTATTTAAATTATTGTTTTTTTTTTTTTTTTTTTTTTTTTTTTTTTTAATTTTTGTGATTTACATACCTACTTTGTTTTTCAATCTTCATTTTTATTTAATTTTTTTTTTTAATTTTTTTCATTTAATTTCTTTTCCTTTTTATTTTTAGATGACTGTAACTCTAAGCCATTACCGCTCACCTGTTTTTCGAAGGAAAGATTCGGGAAAGATAGATGGTACCTTTACATTTCATGGTCTAATTCTTTGCATACCTATATTTTTTTCGTTAATGTTGTAGTGCCAATAAAAATAAAAAGTAAAAACAGGTACTAAAAAATATTGAAATTTTGCATTCGTTTTGAAAAATTATTGTGTATTTAGTTTTTGTACTACTCGAATTTTTTTGACTTTATGAAAATTTAAAAGGAGGGAGACTAGAGAACAGTTTGATGAACCTTCTCTGGGAAATCTTTCTTGGGGTCTAATATAATGCAGAGTGATAACATACTCCAATATCAAAGAGGCTGAAAGAGCCTAATATCAGTTAATATTTTTGATCAGGATTCCGTGAAAAAAAATGAATTAAAAACATTAGCTAGCTATAGCTATCCCAGATAGAAGTTGGAGCAAGAAAAAAAATATATTTTGAGTCATAAATTTAATGAATCCTTCAAATCTTTTCACGTGTGATATTTATTGACAAGAGCAGAACGCCCTGAATTTAGGTCAAAATGAACTCCGAATGATGTATGTCTCAAAATTTTATAAACTTTGGTGAAACTGGGTGACTATCGATTCGTAAAATTACTGGGAGCAAGAAGTTAAGCAGATTGCATATTGAACCTAGTGAGTAATGTGGTGAAGATGCGGAGTGATTATAGTTGTCAAAATATGAAAGAAAATGAATAATGGAAGATCAAAATTTTTCGATTTTGTTTTCATATTACAGTGAGCTGAAATACCTGCATCGGAGAATTCTACTCTCCAGTTGGATTTAGAGAGAAATTTAAGCAAACAAAGTCTTTTTTGGGGGAATTAATAAGTGAAATTTCTTTAGTGCAGCTATAGTAAGCTGGAAATACATGAACAAGGACAGTTTGAAGTCTCAGTGTGGCTCCTTAAGTACATATTAAATTAAATCTCAGATAGCGAATATTCAATAGTATTTTTTTTTTGGGCGGGGGGATGGGTGACGGTGCTTCGATAAAGAAAATTCTATTACTTCAAATGTGCTGCATTCGCATGAAGATTTCTGTGAGGATATAATCAAAAATGAAAATTTGTTAACCCTGCCCTTCCTTTACATCCGTTATATTAGGGAATCAGCATATAAGGCGGGGATATTAACACATACCAGTAATCATAATTACGAGACTAGGCATAGGCAGTTTTTAAATATTTGCCAATACCGAACTAGGTTACCCCAGAGAGGAGTTAATACAGTGGCAGTGACAAATTTTCAATTACCTATCTCAATCCCTCAAAAATTTATTCCCTCCTCAAGAAAATTTAAAAAAGAGGCCAAAAAATGGCTCGCAGAAAGGACATTTTACACGGTGCAATAGTGCTTAAAACCAGAATACGTCCATAAGGCACATCAGGTTGTTCAGGAAAAAGCTCAAAAAATGGCTTTTGGAGACTCAGGCGTTGCCAGTTAGTTGATGCTGCCAGTCACCGTTGGGGGGAGTTCGTGCCTTTCCTTTTTTTTTTTATTTTCATATATATGCCTATTCTATTTTATGTTTTTTTTCTCTTATTCTGTTTGTTCATTTTATGTTTTTTTTTTTTTTTTTTTTTGTAATTGATGATAATAATAGTAATCCGGCTTCCACTCGCCCCCTATGTGGGGCATAGGACTGCCGTTATTGATAATACATTTCGTCTAAAATTATTGTTATTGTTATTAATAAATATTTGATTGATTGATTATTATTATTATTATTATTATTATTGAAGAAAGCACTGAAAAGCCCTGAATAACTCAAATTTAATTTTAATATGTAGACTTGTATATGATTACTGTGACCAAACACCATTGCATCTCCCATTTTCAATCTTCCATATGAGTTATAGAGGTTACTGGAATGGAAAAGAAAATAAGGAAAGGAAATGGAGTGATAATGCAACAATAAGCAATCACAACTTATGAACTTAACTTCCATAATGCAGTATAGGTGCTTACGATTTTTTATTATTTACATTACAAAATTTTTGTATTTATTAATTTTTCGATATTTTGATCGTTTTAGACTGCATATAATACATATTTTACGATAATAATTGCAACTCGTATGTATACTTAATTGCTTACATTTGATGTATGAAAGAAACATAAAGTTTGTATTTTGGAGTTTGCTGAAATATCTTGCCTCATTAAAGCTCTAGTTGCTCACAATGAAAGTAATGAGTTGCGAAAATATACCTGGTAATTACGAATGTTTGAAATTCGATTCTTTTTGATAAAGTTAGCTCGACACATCAGTCATTCACGGATGTAGTACCTACTCGAAAGTTCAAAATGTTCACTTCAAAGTTTACACTTCGATATGAATCGAAAAGGTAGCTAAGTACACGTACGACGTAAACAAACAAATGCGTATTAGGGAATCAAGACCTTTTAAAAGGGTACCTATGATGGCGGAAAAAAAAACGGTAAATTTTTATCAAATCCCTCCTCCTTTTTTCGTTCATTAAATTGCTAAAATGGCTCTTCGCTTTGAATTTGTTGGCCTTAACGTTGAACGTCACGAAATAAGGCGAAAACAGTAATTCCCGATGAATAATTTATAAGGCCCCGAAAGAAAGACTGGTATTCGACGGTCGGAGGCCGCAAATGCTTCTGCAAAGAGGGAAAAAACAATGGCAACGAGAGGCCATTTGTTTTTATTTATTTACGAGGTATTTACGGTACGAGTTGGTTTCGGTTTGTACTGCGATAATTAAGCGTATACGCTTTTAGTTTTTCGAAGTTGATAATCGGAATTGATGTTTGGTGTACGAGTGTATTTTAGGTTTCGAATGTGGTCCACGCATTGGTTTTCCAATTAACAAATCATTCGATGGTGATTTTTCCGCGTGTGAGGGAAGTGGGATTTTGCTTTTCTTGTCGGGCATATGGTATTAAATTATTCACGCCTTTATCTGTCGTGATGTAATGGAAAATGTTATTCGACGATGATAGTTTGTTAGCCTTTCGATTCCATGTCGATATTCTCGTATTCTGTGCGATGTTTTGGTATTCGTTTATGTCGTGTTTTACGAGTTTCGTGTTCGATTTCGAAGCGAATATTTTCTTACGTATCATTTCGCAACGTTTCCACAAGCATTAGGGTTGCGAGGGCGACTCGAGCCGGCGATACGTCGATGTCATGGAGGAGAAATTACCGGTACGCGGTCGCTGGTTGAGTCACGCGAAACTACGTTTAAATGCTGGCTGTATCGGATATGAGGGTATCTAATAATTAAATATGCCCGAAAACAACAACTCGACTTGTGATTTTCGGTCTTCGAGGTGGCGACGGGTTGGGGTATTCATAATGAGATGTTACGGAAAAACCGTAGGCAGCCATGACGTAGCAACGTTTTTAATGAGAGCTTTCAACTTTGTAGATGATTTGTTAAGCTTTTCACAGTTCCCAATAACGAAGCTGTGAACCGCCTTGTATTCCCTTTAAAACACCAAAGATGTATTTCTTGTTTACTTCTTCGATATTACGTCAGCTCGTATCCATCACATTTTTGCCATTTGAGGCTTTTCAAGCCTTATTCGAATTTTGACAATGAGTCATTTCGTATCTGTTTTTCGTCGTTTCTTAAACAAGTTCAACAGATCATATTCTGGGGTTTAAGCCTCCTGAATACGTTTGTTGAGAAAATACTGAGTATACATGAAGTTTCTAGAATTGATTTCCTTTCTAAAACCCATTCAGGAAGCTTAAATTTGGATATGTTAGTGATTTACTTTCACTCTGTTCCATAAAATAATAATCAAAAATTTTCTTTCCTTGTTTTATCCTACCACATTTTGCGAATGATAACACTCTTTTTAGCTGAGTTTTTAACAAAACGATAGCTATTACAGCCTACCTGATTTGGGAAGGGAAGGTCGGGGGAGGGTGGGGTCTTCGAATCTTTGCGTTTCAGACCATTTGTAATCATCTGGCAAATGTCCAACTTTTTGGTATATATATATTTTTTTTCCCCCACGCGTAGCGCCGGCGAGTATTGATAAAATTCGCTCAAAATTTGGTGAGGGACTCTTCTTGAAAATGCGCAAAAATTGTTTTTTTGTTTTTTCGATAAATTTCAAAATGGCGGATCACTCAAATTTTGAGGGGGCTGGAGAAGGGGCAAATAGCTCAACTTTTTTGTTTTTGATTTCATATGAAAGAGTGAGTCACGGATACTAACATATCCAAATTTCAGCTTCTTAAGTGCATATTGAGAGGAGTTAGATCAAAAAACGGCTTTTTGAGGAAGTTTTGAGTCATGAAATTTCTTGAATCTTCCATATCTCCCCACCAAATCAAGTTAAAGAGGTCAAATTTTGTGTGTGAGGTTAGTTGGTGACCACAATATGACCTCTTGAATTTGGATCAAAATGGATTCAAAATGGCGGATTATCAAAATTTTGAGTAGAGCTTGAGGAGCCTCAAGTTGGTAAAAATGTAATTAATATGAATTCATATGGTTATTGGGGATAAGTTGTATACTATATCCCGAATTCACTTCCATACATGATGTTGGAGGGGGAAGGCGGGGTTACAACCTAAAATAGTGGTGGGGGTACAGGAGGGGTCGAAAATTTTTTATTGCTGTGTCATATGATAAAATGAGCCCAAGTGACAAACGTATTTTGATTTTAGCTTCCTCAGTGATTTTGGAGGGGAGTTAGAGCAAAAAACGGCTTTTGGAGGGGAAATTGCTGCAGGAAATTTCATGAATCTTCCATATCTCATCACCAAATCGGCCTAGAATGGTCAAACTTTGTGTGTAGGATTAGTTTGTGACCAGAATATAACCACTTAAATTTGGGTCGAAATGGATCCAAAATGGCGGATTTACAAAATTTGAAGATAATTTGAGGACCCTCAAATAGTTATAATTTGAGAAATATGTGTTCGCATGATTATTTCATGGCAAGAAATACTACATTTGTGCCAAATTGAACTTCGTAAGTGTTTTGGAAAGGATAGGGTAGGGGTTTTCAGACTAAGTATTGGGTGTGGCCTGTAGTCATGAACGGTTAAGCAAGGTTATTACTAAATCAAAACAAGCCCCAGTTAAAAACTCAGCTCCAGTAATGCGGCATGGCTGCTTACGTTTTTTTTTCTACCTCCAACATCATTTGCAAAGTTGGATTTGGAATTACCTATAATTCTTATCCATAATAATCGCATAGAGGCTTATATCTATGGAATTTTAGTGATTTGAGGTTCTTTGAGCTTTTCTCAAATGTTCACCATTCAGCATTTTGCATCAGTTTTGACTCAGATTCAAATTGTCATATTCTGCTTTCTTATTTATCCCCATGTACAAAAATTTTCCAACTTGATATCCCCTCTAAAAGCTATTTTTCGCTTCAACTTCTGTCCAAATTGACACTATTAATTTATATAATTATACGACATCAAAACCCATGATTTTGTAATTTTCCTCTTCCCTTCCAAAATCACGTGTAAAATTTAATTTCATAATATGGTACCTATACCTGTCTTATCCAGGTCTCATGCGAGTTTATAATTATCAAATCTGAGCTATTTCGGACTCCTCAAGCCTTCTTCAGATTTTGGCTATCGGTCATTTTGAATTAATTTTGACTCGAATTCAAGTGGTCATGTTTGGGTCCTCAGCTAAGCTTACATACTAGTTTTCATCTGATGAGGACGAGATATGGAAGATTCGAGAAATGTCAAGATTCAAAACCTTCTCAAAAAGTCATTATTGGTTTCAACTCCTGTCCAAATCAACAAGTAATTTACGTAATCATGTGACATCAAAATCGAAAATTTTGAGGCTTATGAGTTCCTCCAGACAGTCCAACGAGAGCTATGCTGCGATATTATGGGCTGGGATATTTTCCAAAAATGATGGATACGAATGCGAGTTAAATGTCAGATTTCGGAGCGTTTATCTTGGTTACCTATTAAATGGCTACAGACCCTTCGGAATGTTAAAGTTAGGCATTCGTCTTATGATTACAAATTGCTTAAAAGATAGGCATGAAAACATTCCTCTTTAAGAAATCAGATAGGTTGTGATGACTTTCGTTTTTGGAAACTCAACTAAAGCCTAACTCGAGAAGTAAGGGTTTGAAATGATGAAGGCACCTATGGTGAAGTATTGAAATATATTAATGCGCTCATCAGGATGTATGAGCTGAGAACTTCCACTTATCATTCGTTTATTGGCATTCGTAAATCTTTCTGTATTCTGAGATAGAATTTTTCAACGCGATTTTAACTTAAATTTTACAAATTTTTTTGTTAGTTAAAAATTTTTAATGATTTTAAAAATTTCGTTTCAAGTGTATGAAAATTATTCAATTATTGCGCATATTTTTGATGTATTTTTTGTTTTATATCAGTTTTTAAATGAATCGCAGTTTTGACGCATTCATTTCCCTCATTTGATCCTCCAAGGAATGATAGAAAACTTTAATATAAACTTATCCAACTTTTTGGAAAATATTAGAAGAAGAGAAATGTGAATATTTTTAGTTATCATTTCAAGTTTCGTGAAAGTTTGCAAAACTTTCAACTAAAATTTCGCATTACGTAGGGAAATTTATTATCACCTTGTCCTTCTCGTTCAATAAGATTCGAAGAAGTAATTTCAAATGATTTTTTCGATTTAATCTTACATTTGTTGAAGAAAATTTCATAATATCTCGCTGAAAAGTTGAAGCGTTACAGATTCCCTACGAATGTACCGACATTCACTGGTGCGTGTTCATTGCGATAAAATGCATTTGAGGCACTTTACAGTATACATTCAAGAAATAATGGAAGATAATTAAGATCTCAATACGAAGCGAACATTACGTTTCGCCAAAAAAATTCTTTCCAGTGATAGGTAATCATATGTAGGACTGGTGGCTTAACACGATATTTGATCGAGCTATACGATGAGCGTGTTTCGTAGAGAAGGAAAATTGATACAGACTTATTTATTGATTCACGCGTATTAGTTTTATCACAAGATGCTCCGGTAACTCGGTAGTTCTGCGGTAACTAAGGTAATTGGTGTAACTAGGGCTTTGATTGGGTATGTAAATGAGTGGAATAAAGCGGATCTGTGTGGTGCTAAGGATGTGTCGTGCGTTAATAGTTACTTCACGATGTATAAAACAGCCAAATTTTGGAATTGTGTGATTTGATTTCAAAAGAGACTTCATCGTTCATATGGTATCATAAATTGGTATGGTGCGATTGTGAGATATCTTTAGTCGAAAACATAGAAATGAGAATTTTTGCAATGAAATGGTCACTATGTTGTATGAATAGTGCTATTTTTTTTCAATGCAAATCATATTTGATGATGAGATTTAATGCGATCATCATTCAACAATTTCTAGAAACTGAATATCAAGGACAGTCGAAAATGTGGAATACCATGCATTCGAGACCGAAATTTCCAATTTTACTGCATTCCCATAACAGCAATGTAATTAGTTTAAAAATAATCGCCAGGTGCACCACAATCAAGAAGACACATCTTTGATTGGTGGTTGAAATAACAACCAATGATAGGTTCAGCCATATTACGCGGATTCAAAGTGACCAATCAGAGTTGAGACTAGATCACAGCGCTCGTATAGTAAGTAATTGGGATCCTCCAGCGAAAGAGTCGGTACCTGGTAGTAAAACGATGAACTACTAAAAACGGGGATTTCAATTGATTGATAACAAATGATAAAGTTTCATTATTGGTAATGAATTAATAATCCTGGTACTGAATCGAATTATTTTAAATGTAATTAATTGGTTTTTCTTCAGTTATGAAGATAAATTGAATTTCAGTGTTATTGTTGCAGAAGAAATTGATTATTTCATGCACTTCACTAATGACGTGTGATACAATTATCGCGAATATTATAAATACTAGACCAAAGAATCTCATTTATTAACCAAAATGATAAATAAATATTAAATTAACCAAACCCAATTCATTCATTTTATTTATTTGACTTATTTTCAAATAATTTAAACATTTCACTGCATTAATCCACAACTGGCGGTTAAAATTCCCCGTTTTGAGAACTGATAACACCATTTGCATATAAACACGACGCTAGCGCGCCACTGCTCTGAAGGGTCCCAATTGGCACTACTCTGAATTTTTGTTTTATTTTCAGAGTGCAGTAACTTGGTATTCTATGTATATAACTTTGTTTCCAATATTTCATATACTTGAGTAGTTTAGGTAGCTGGTGGTCCTACGTCATACGTGTAACGACCAATCATGAGGCTAGAATGTAATAAAATATAAGGTATTCTACATGCATAGCGAAGATTAGGGCAGGTATGATTTCACTCCTCTACCTACTAAGCTTTTTCTGGATGAGTTTTTAATAAAATCAATAGCTGTTACAGCCCACCTGCTTTGGGTAGGGGGTAAGGGGAGGGCGGGGTCTTCAAATCTTTACGTTTCAGAGCATTTGTGATCATCTAGGAAATGTCAAACTTTTTGGTGTATATTTTTCCTCACGCGTAGCGCCGGCTCATATGAAAATCGCTCAAAATTTGATGAGAAATTTTTCTTGAAAATGCAAAAAAAGAGAAAGAAACACTTTTCGAGGGAAAATTGGATCCATTCTTTGTTTATAAGTTTTTATTTTTTGTATTGGAGTTGGACTTAGGAGTATTTAATTTTTACATGCTCGCTCCCACTTCTCAAAAGGTTCAAAAATTCATACCCTTCAAAAATTTTGAAGAGCGAGAACCGGTGCAAGAGCGAGAAAGAGTGTGGAAAAATTTAAAGAAAGAGCCTGCAGCGAAGAGCCACAACGGTAAGGAAAAGGAGAAGAGCCAAAGAGTGAGGACAACTATAATTTAAATTTTCGAAAGAGCGAGAGCCTTTAATGAACAAAAGAGTGAGCAAGAGTGGGAGCGCCGAAAACACGGCTCTTACATCACTGTGATAAAATTCAAAATGGTGGTTGAGTCATATTTTTCCGAAGCTTCAAAATTTTCAATTTTGATATCGTACGATCAAATAAAGTACTCCATCAAAATTTCTGCGATTTTGAGCTTTCCAAATGAATATAGAGGGGAACTCGAGCATAAAATAGTCGCGAAATTACTGAATCTCCTATTGACTTATCCCTATTCGGAGTGGCTGACATCTGGTGACGAATGTTGGAACTGTTGAAAATAGGATAACATTTAACGAAATACATTGGCTCTTATGAGAGCATTTTCATTTTCTACGTTTTACGCAAAAACGAAAGGATTTTTTGAAATTTTAGTTATGTAATTGTTTATAGAGATTTTTATGCTCTTTCCAATGATGTTTATTTGATGACTGTAGCACTTAAACTCACCAAAATATTCATTTATTATGAAATCATAAATTTACATTAACAAAGAAAAAATGATTCTTTAACACGAAATTCGAAATCAAGTTCAACATCGTGGCGTTTATGTAAACATTACTGCAGAGAATAATCAAGTTATCGAGAAAAACTGTTTTTAAGATGTAAACAGTTGGTTTTTATCAAAAGTGCAGTTTTTTAAAACTGAATACTTTTGCAAATATAAACGCTG
Organism: Phenacoccus solenopsis; assembly: GCA_009761765.1. Lineage (NCBI taxonomy): Eukaryota > Metazoa > Arthropoda > Insecta > Hemiptera > Pseudococcidae > Phenacoccus > Phenacoccus solenopsis. Next base: position 157,256 of record VFXL01000052.1, on the reverse strand, counting down.
CAGCTGTCAAAAATACATTGTTGGAAAGAGCATGAAATTCTCTATAAATAATTACATAACTAAAATTTCAAAAAATCTCTTTGTTTTTGTGTAAAACGTGAAAAATGAAAATACTCCCTTGAGAGCCAATGTATTTTTTTGAATGTTATCCTATTTTCAATTTTAGATTTGGTTTTTTTTCGTGGTAACTACAGCGCACTCTACACATTCGTGGACAGGTCAATTCCTCCTCGTTGAATCTACTTGAAAAGTTCCGACTTTGTATTTAGGATTATTTGAAAACCTACCAGTATATTATGGCGTTATGAGATTAGATCAGAATGTATCTTTAACCCTTAATTGGCACGCATGGGTGAATTTCACCCATCGGTAATACAAACTCGCTGCGCTCCGGCGTAACCGGCTGTTCATCCCTGTGCATCCTTCATAGTTGAACGTTGCCACCATTTTTTCAGTTTGGGAATCTGTGTCAGTTGCATACATCAATTTTTGAAGGGGCAGATTTACTTCTGAATTTTTATGTAAATTTTTCATTGCATTTTTCAGGTCGCAAAAATTGAAAATAAAACCATGCTATGTTGTAGTTCGAACGATTTGCAAGAAAAAACATAGAAGAACAAATTGCCTATCTTCAATATTGAAGGAGCTAGAAATTTTCAAAAATTGTTCTATTCTATCCTATGTATGCTGCCCCTTCAATTTTGATATTATGCAATTTTTTTGTAATGAAATTCTGCATTTCAGCGAGCACAATAACATATTATATTTCAATTTCTTGAGTGACTCAGCAAAATTTTTATTTCTAATTTAAATTGCTTTTATGTGTGCCATTAGAGGGTTAATGGCAAATTGTTAGAATTCAAAGAGAGCGTAAGGAGCTCTAAATACTGGAGATGAGTTTACAATAATTATTCAAAATCCACTTTCGCAATTGATGTTGGAGCAGAGAAAGAATAGTTATCGTCCTCACAGTGTGATGGGGATGAACGAAAGGTGACAAATTCAGGATTGTGGTTTCATATGACTAAGTGAGATTGAATTCACATCGTATTCAAATTTGAACTTTCGAAGTGGATTTGAAGCGGATTTAACAGCAAAAAAATACTTTCAGAGAGGAAATCAAGTTGAGAAATTTCATGAACCATCTATATCTGCTCATCAGATGCATGGAAAACGCTCTAATTTCGTATGCAAGGTTTTTTGGTGACCAAAATATGAGTCCTTGAATTCGTGTCGAAATGAATCCAAAATAGATATGGTAATAATTTGAGGATAACTTGAGGAATTTCAATTAGCTGTAATTAGATGGGTGAAGTTCTTCATCGAGAATATCGTAAGGCGATTATTAGCGCCGACAAAAGAAAAAGAGGTGTTTTAAAAGGGCAAAAATATCGGATAACCGTCAAGGTGACCTCGAGACTATTCGAAACGCGCCACATACAGTAAATTTCGCGAAACGAGAGAGATTTTTTTCGTCTAGAAATTGGAACAGCGTTGCGTACACTCTTGAAACGTAAATGTTATACGAAACGTTGTATCCTTTAAGCTTTATTGTAGCAACCTGGAAAATAGCTGGTGCTCGAAAAATATTGATTTTGCGACCCGAGATGGTTTCCGTAAACGGTTTGGGTTTTTTCGAAATTCGCCGCTATGCTGTAACCTCGAAGACTCTTACAAGGGTGTTGGAAGATGGTTATCGTTTTACGGCGTTTTTTGTGCGAGCTTCGCGCACGACAAGAATAATCTATTTCTGTGTGGCGTACAAAGGAAGCCATGTGATTTCTCTTTGTTGTGAAAAAAAATTAAAATAATAAGGGTAAAAAGCTGCTTTATTTGTATACAAAGCTGTAATGGTGTTTTCTCGGGTGAGAATTCTTTTTGTGTGGTTTATTTGCGTAACACTGCGTATAAATTTAATCTAAAGGCTTACTTGATACAGTGGTGCTTTTAAAATGAGGTAATATTTATCGACAAGCTTTCACTCGGTATCTGAGTTGACTTTATGGACGAGTACGTTTGTAGTAAGGAGCGCCTACCTGTATGTATAGCGTGATTGAGGAAATTACTGGACGATGTAGTACATTATTAAAAAGGTGGTCCTTTTTTTTCGTGTTGTTTAATTTATTTTTCGACTAACATGAAATATTTCCATTTATCATTGTGAGTACAAGTTGTATTTGTATGTCGATGTGAGCTTTTTTTTTTCATTCATGTTCGCTGATAATATTTCAAAGTGATGCATCAAATTGGAAAGTTTACTTTAGATATGGATACGCTTAAATATTAATACCATGACCCGTGAGGTTGTCAGAAACGGTTAATTTTTACGTTTACGTTTTCGGTCTCGGTGGGTGTACTTGACGATATGTAAGTTGATTTCGCCGCATGCTTGTTGGTTGTCTTTTTTATCGTAAATGATGCATTTCATTATCCAGCTGTAGTCGGCAAATTCAGGTATCATAGTAAGCATGAGATTGACGTCTATGGTGAGATTTGTGACCGTGTACATACCCTGAATGTAGAAAATTTACGGTTATAAATACTCGGCAGTGCAAAAAAAATTATATGTAAATATATTGCCTATAGGTAATGCGTATTAAAGGTAATGAAATGAATACATGGAAGTATTAAATTGCTAGAAACCAGATAACTATGCAATCATTACTGGCACTTGAGAGTACTTGAAATACTGAAAAACATATAATATCGATCAAAATATCTGTTTAGGAGAATCGTTAGTCCAAGTGAATCTCAGCTGTTGGGAACTTCGTAATTTATTGAAAGCTGAATAAATTCTGTCGTGGAAAATTTTAAGCTCAGGAAAATTAAAACTTGAGAAATTTTCAGAATCTAAGGAATGAAATCGTGAAAATTTTTGAAATCAGAAAACCAAAAACACTTTCCATTAATATGAAATAAATACTGTAAAATCTTGAAATACCTTCCAGACTCTCAGACATCCTCAACAATAGTCATCATATCACGTCCTTATTCCTCTTCCTCACACAAACTAAACTGTTCCAGAAAATCCAGAGTTTACTCTCCAGCATATGTACCTCCAGCCAGAGTAGCAGTATAGACTAGTAAAAAAATAAATAAATCTCATACTTTTCAAAAATTTATAAAACTCGAACACTTGAAATATCGATGAAATTTTCAAATTCCTGGATAATAATGAATCCAGAATCATCAGAATTTTATAAGTTTTCAGATTTTGGAAAAACATCAAGTTTAAAATAAAAATTCGAATGATGATACAAAATCGAGAAAATTTCCAAAACCTATGATAATTAGCGAAATATTTTTCGAAACCAAATACATTCTCACATCTATAGGAAAGTCTTTAACTTGGGCCTGAAAACTCTTTAAACCTGAGAAAAGGCTAAAATTTGAAAAATGTCTACACCTTAGACAATTTCCAATTAATAAGGGACTATTTCTAAAACTTGATGAGATACCAAAAACTTGTAAGTCACAAAATTTCGAAAACTTTCGATATCTTAAAAATTCTAAAACTTGAAAAAAATCTAAGAACTACGAGTTTTTTCAAATTCCATTGAAATTATTAAATTTACGAAATTTTCATTACTTTGGAAAACCTTTAGTCCAAGAAAGTTCAGAGTTTAAAAAATTTTCTGAATTCGAAGTAGTGTAAATTTAAAAAAAAAAAAAGACTATCTTGGAAAATTTGTCGAGTTTGATATTTCTTGATATTTTCAAAATTTTTCGGACTTGGAAAAATCCAAAAATTTAGAAATTTTTAAGACTTTAGAAAATTATACTTGTAAAATTTAGAAAACTTCTTGTATTTCATATAATGTACTTATCACAATCATCCATATCCTAATGGAATGTTCCAAATTTACTTCTACCTGAAACATAGTTTCCTCGTACCGAATGAATAAGATTATAAAGAGAAGATTGTATTTCAGGAAGAAGGTTTAACGTTCGTGGAGTTTTTGTGAACATTGAAAAGGATTAAGAGAAATGCATAATTTGTATTGCACGAGGAAGGAAGTATAGGTTATGGAAAAGGATGCATCGAATGCTTAGTGGAGTTTGTTAAGTATTAACTACAGAATTCAATAAATCGTCCAGCTAAATGTGGTCTATGAAATGAAGGTTCACTGGATAATTTCAAGTCTTGAAATGACGACTTGCTCAACTCTGCTAATAAGTGTGTATGAGGTGTTTTTTAGCTGAGTTTTTAACTAAAAAACGGCAGCTATTACAGCCCACCTGATGTGGGAAGGAATGGTCGTGGGAGGGTGTGGCCTTCAAATTTTTGCATTTCAGACCATTTGTAATCATCTGGCAAATATCCAACTTTTTGGTATTACATAGATTATATATTTTTTCCCGCGCGTAGCGCGGGCAGGAATTCATGAAATTTACTCAAAACTTGCTGAGAGATTCTACTTAGAGATCTAACAAAACGAGTTTTTTTTGGAAAAAATTCAAAATAGCGGATCACTCAAATTTTGAGGAGAGCTGGAGTAAGGGCAAATACCTCAATTTTTTTGTTTTTGATTTCATATGAAAGAGTAAGTCACGGACACGAACATATCTAAATTTCAGCTTCCCAAGTGCATTTTGAGGGAACTGGAATTTTTTTTGTGGCCCACGCGTAGCGCCGACGAGTATTGATGAAATTCGCTCAAATTTTGGTGAGAGACTCTTCTTACAAATACGACAAAAGTGCTTTTTTCTTTTTTCGAAAAAAATCAAAATGGCGGATCTCCCAAATTTTGAGGGGTGCTGAAGAAGGAGCAAATACCTCAAATTTTTTATTTTTGATTTCATAAGAAAGAGTGAGTCATGGACACCAACATATCTAAATTTCAGCTTCCGAAGTGTATTTGGAGGTGAGTTAGAGCAAAAAACGGATTTTTGAGAAAGTTTTGAGTCATGAAATTTCTCGAATCTTCCATATCTCCTCACCAAGTAAACCTAGAAAGGTCAGACTTTGAGGGTGAGGTTAGTTGGTGACCAGAATGTGACCTCTTGGATTTGGGTCAAAATGGATCCAAAATGCCAGTTTATTAAAATTTGAGTGGAGCTTGAGGAGCCTCAAATTAGTGAAAATGTAATTAATATGAACTCAAATGATTAGTGGGGATAAGAAGTATACTATATCCCCAATTCATCTCCATACAGGTTGTTGGGAGAGGAGAGGGAGGTGTTATCAAACTTGAAATGTGGTGGAGTACACAAGAGGTCAAAAATTTTTTATTGCTATGTCATATGATAAAATGAGCCCAAGTGAGTAACTTATTCTGATTTTAGCATCCCAAGTGAATTTGGAGGGGAGTTAGAGCAAAAAACGGCATCAATTTGAGTCAAAATGAATCTATAATGGTGGATCATTAAGATTTGAAGATAATATGAGGTTCCTCAAATACCTATAATTTGAGAAGTATATGTTCATATGATTATTTCATGGCAAGAAATACTACGTTTGTTCCGAATTCAACTTCTTAAGAAGGTCAATACAATATCTTGAATATTTCCTATATCTGGAGACATTACTTTATTAAAAAAAAAAAAAAATTCAAAATGTAGATTTAAGTGCCAGAAGGTGAACAAATGAAATTTTCTGCACCTTTGTAAATTATTTGACTCGACATCTTTGTAAACTAGCCCTATGCCTGAGATAATCTCAACCTATTAAATATGACGAAAATTAATTAATACCCACTTGGGAGGAAAGGTAATACGATTTTCGGTTTTACCCTTATTATTAAGACGAATTTATTCAGTTACAGTTTTACCTTGTGGATGTATGGCAATTTGGGCTGCGGGTGCAGCGATTTCCACAATGAAGCCCATCCGGCCTGTTTAGCGTAGAGGAAATCTTTCAAATTCTTGTCCACCTTCACGGTTAAAAATCGTTCGCAAGCGTAATATCCCTGGGCGCATTTGAGAAATAAAAATAACACCTAGGAAATTACCTCTCATTCAATACTTATGCTTTAGGGTAAGGTTGGAAATGAATAATGCAGATGCATCTATGAGTTATAAACCTTATCTAGTATGAGGTCCTGGGTTACATTCACGATGCCATTCCATACTTCGAATGTTTGATATAATTGAGACGAGCCGTTTACCACGACAGTGGTGGTGTGGTCGCATACGCCAACATAATGCCATCTGGTTACGTAGACCAAATTCTAGAATTCAACATAACACGGTGTAATAATTATGAAACGTATGCATGTGGCGACTGGTTAAACGGAAAGCACCGATAACCTACCCCAATTCGCTGAGAAAGGCATATGCAAACAATGGTGGCTAAGCAAAAGCAAATAAATTTCATATCGCCGCGAAACTTGTGCACATACGTATACGTAGTTGATGTAGAGTAGTTACACGCGGATGTGTACTTTTCTAGCTATTTGTCGGCGTAATTAAACGTTCAGTTATGAATAGCTAGATTGTATGCACGGTATGCGAGGGATGCGAAACAACAAGTTAATTATAACGCGTATCTGGGCTCGTTCATCTATACGTTGGGTAATTTACATTGTCGCTGAATTTATCGTTTCATTATGATTTAATCGAGTCGAAAATCGCGATAGAATGAATTTTTCGAGCGAATCTACGTAATTCGGTAGATTATCGTATTTGTAACAGGAAATGTTGGTTATATCGTGATAATCGCGTAAATTTTAAATTATAACGAATGAGCAGAGTAGCTCGGTCTTGGACGATTTTGTATTTGCGTCATAACGAAAACGTACATCATTATTTTAATTTTTAAATCTAGGTTATCCTTATCATTCATTCAAGAAAATGATTCCAATCATTATGACAGAAATAGCACGATCGCATTTAACTACACGGTTGAGACATTATCATCGCGTTAGATTATATGTACATAGGTAACATCATACGTATTGGCTACGACAACGTACTCGTATGGTGAATTATTCAAACCAATCTCGATACCTTGATCGACTTTGTATTTACAAATCAATAACAACTCAACGATTGAAGTTTTAAAAAATTTCATTTACTTCAACGATTACATGATTTCTAACATGCAAGGCATCTCCGCCTTCTTTGAGCTATACTCATTTCGACAAGAAGTTACTGTATTAAAATATGATTTGATTGCGTATAAGCAACAGGCTCATTTAAATGATTACGAATTTTCGTGACACTGTGTAATAATAGGATTTAAAGAGTTAATGTCGATGTTATTCATGTTCATTTCTAATTCTTTTTTCCTTTTACTGTTGTAGGTAAGTCAGTGGTGAAGTTCGCGTCAAATTTTGAGAAAAAATTATGTTTGTTGGCCATCGAGACTATGAAAGGGTCGTAAGTATGAGTTAAAAGATGATTTTGTTGTACATATCTTATTGTTAAAATGTTAATGTATCACGTGTAGGTAATGTAGAATTACGAAGTGGTGCCATCATAATTATTACGAATCATGGTTTTCCTTTTTATGTTAGCTGACGTGAGTTTTTAATAAAAACGATTGCTAAGCCTACGTGATTTGTGTGTGGGGGTGAGGGAAGGGTGGAGTCTTCAAATCTTCACGTTTCAAACCATTTGTAATCATCTGGCAAATGCCCAACGTTTTGGTATATATATTTATATGTTTTCCCCCACGCTCAAAATTTGGTGAGAGACTCTTATTGAAAATGCAAAAAAGGTACTTTTTGTTTTTTCCATACACCTCAAAATGGTGGATCACTCAAATTTTGAGGGAGGTTGGAGAGGGGGCAAATTGCTCTACATTTCTATTTTTGATCTCATATGAAAGAGTGAATCATGTATACCAACATATTAAAATTTTCGTCTCAAGAGTATTTGGAGGGGAGTTAGAGCAAAAAACAACCTTTTTGAGGAAGTTTTGAGTCATGAAATTTTTTGAATCTTCCATTCATGTGTGAAAGTTAATTTGAAATACTGTAGACTTCTTTTCCACAATAATCATGTGACTTCATATAAATCGCAATTTTATTAATTTGAGGCTGTTCAAGCTTCACTGAAATTTTGATGATCTGCCATTTTGGATTCATATTGACCTAAATTCAAGAAGTCCTATTCTGGTCACCAACTAACCTTGCATACGAAGTTTGGCCTCTGTAGGTCGAATATTGGAAGGTAGAAGGAGGTGTTGTCGATCTCATGTAGTGGTGGGGGTACATAAAAAGTCGAATATTTTTTTAATGTGATATCGTATGATAAAATGAGCCGAAGTTACTCACCTATTCTGATTTCAACAGATGGGGTGGAGGTTTTCAGATTTGATATTGGGTGTGGCCTGTAGACATGAATGGGTTAGCAACGTTATTTGCAAACCTGAACAAGTCCTGATGAAAAACTCAGCTCCAATAATGTGGCATGGCTGCTTACATTTTCCATTGTTTCTCCAAAATCATGTTGAACTTTTTTTTTTTTCATTTTTTCTGGGTGCTCTTGCTTGTTTTGTAAATACCCGTGTAATAAACCTATACCTACACCTATATCATGGTGTATTTGATATTTACAGTATCCGCAAATGTGCTCTCATTGATATTAGTATGATGTTTAAAATTGATTTTAATGATTTGAAGAAATCGTTTATATTCTAAAACTCTCTCAAGCTAAAATTTTAATATACTATTGATATTGTTATGCATATTATATCATATTGTAATAGAATGTCATGTGGGTAACTCTGAAGTCTTTTGGAATAATTTTGAATAATCGAAGAGTCAATGAAGGGAATGTGACATTATTTATTAATGTTGCCTAAATTAAATCGAGAACTCAACATGTTTCACAATTGCTCCAAATTTAATAAAGTCACCAGTAGAATTTGCAGAATTATTCTGTAGAAAAAGTTTGTGACTATTATCAGGTATTTGGAGTAATTACTGGTTTTGTCTTAAATTGAAGTAAAAATGGAATCCTGAAAATTGTTTTTTATTGAAAGAAGAGTGTTAAATCATGTCTTGAAACTCTGATGCGAGAACCAGTCAAAAAATAGGGGTTCCAGAATCAGATTTAGAATTTGCGTGAAACTTGGATAATAACTCAAGGATTTGAGTAGAGTCAGAAGTTGTATTTGTTGGAGATAGGAGTTTATTTGGGTTCTTTCAATCGATGCGATGTAATCGTGGTTGTATGTGTTATCGATTCACGTTATAGTTAGTCATTGAAATAAAGGAATAGAAGACATTTGTGCTTCCGTTTGTCTTATTAAGTGTCGTATATTATGATATATTTGAAAGCTGAAGATAGTGATGGATGCAACTACTTTTGGAGTTGAAGCCTTAAAAGTCAACTCTCATTATAAAGATGCAGGGGTTGGATTGAGAGCTGATAACCATTTCTATAACTTTCAGCGACAATTTTTCAACTCCTTTCCAACTTTAAAATATTTGTAGACTTGGTGGTTTAAATAGGTACAGCATAACTTGATAATTTAAACACAAATATCAGTTGGTTGAAAAGTAAAGAATATTTTAATTTACATAAACCTTGGAATAAACATTATTTTAGCGTGAAAAATAGTTTAGCCCATGTATTGGAAAAATAATGAGAGCGAGGAGTCGACTCTTAAATTAATGAAGGAAACGGGAGAGTGCTCATCATTAGTTGGAGATTACGTTTGAATCAAGTCAGATTCGAACTCAATTTTTTGCTCAACCCTGCTTGTTGGTAGAAGTTCTCAAAAGATCTCAAAATATTTGCATGACTCATAGAAGGAATTAAAGCGGAGTTAGCTTAAAATTTGACGCCATCCTGACTCCAAAGTTACCTCCAAACTTTAATTTTGACTCTGCCCTTAGTCTAGAAGAGGTTTTGAAACATTTGATTCCTCACTTCGAATATTTCCTGAAAAACATGACTTTGCCACTTATTAGGGAACCATCAGAACTCCAATGCACGAATTTCAGTGAGGTACTATTTTTATAAACTATATCTTTACATTATCTAGTTGCCAAAATTTTATTTGATAAGTGTTTATAATTTTTCAAAATTTTGAAATTAGCAGCTATTGAGTTCTTCAGTATGGAAAAATTAAAAACTTGAAATTAGTAGACCTACATCAACTTTTATGGTAATTTATCATAATTTTAATATTATATATAATATAATAATTCATTAACAACTATTTGAAAATATTATGTTAAAAATCGAGAAGGTGGGGACAGGTTCCACTTCTTCTTCGGGGAGTGAATGGGAATATTTTATAATAGTCATAAATTATTATTCTGTGGTACAGTATCAGAAAAGTTTATGTAAGTCCTAATTTCAATTCTTCGATTTTTCCACGCATAAAATTTTGGAAAATCATATCCACTTCTTAAATCGCCAACTGCAGCTGAAATTTGAGGGTACTGGTTACTGTAGTGATACACTTTGCAACAAAATTTGCCCACTCCAAATCCATGTGTAGAAGTCTTCTTGAGTCTTTTGTCAGGCTACTTACTTGGGAATGAAGTCTTAAGAAGGTGTTGTCTCAAAAACACAATGTACTGTATCCCGCAACAATAGCGAAAACAAAACAAGTCACGATTGAAGAATCTCTTTAATCGTTGATTGAAGCTAGAACTAAAATCATAGCCGAACTAAAACTTCGGAACTAAACAGTCCTATCCTTTGAACTTATTCACATCTAATGAATTGACTAGACTAATGAACATTTTTATAATCACTTATTAAATAAAATATTTTAGATATTAAAGTAAATTATAAATGAGTTAAAAAATTAAGTTCACCGTACCAGTTTCAGAATCCAATTATAGCAATTGAAATTCTGTTAAATTAGGCCTGCTGGTGTTTAAGTTGTTGCTGAGCTTTTCTTATCTATGACCAAATCGTGTATACATTTCCTGCAGTGTACCAGTATTTTGTAGCTTTTGTCGAATTTGATACTAGCGACGTAATTATTTTCATTTTTTCACCGATTTTAATCTTTCATTAATTAGAATACGTAATATAGAATAGGCACGTTCGAAACATACAGAATGTATTATTGCATTCGGATGCGTACAAAATTTCCACTTTACCAGTGAAAATTGCATGTATTATCCCATCCGGTGATCTAAAAATGGTGAAGTTTAAATGACATCGTGTTTTTTCCGATTGTTTCGAGGGTGACTGGTATACGTGAAGCCACTGAATTGATTTAATACGCAAATCGTTTCTTGATTGTTTTTCTCGTGTAAGGTAGTTCGAACCTTCCAAGTGTGTTCTGCGATCTCTGGTACAACTGACAGCATGGCAACAAAATCTACCGTCGCGTTCGTGAATTTGTACGTACCCTATAGAGTATTAAGTACTGGTGTGAAATACGAGAATATTCTGCTTTGTGATGGAATTACTCGTGAATATCACTCACCTTTTGCATAAGGGGTATTTTTGGTTTGGGTTGTACAGCTTTATATATGGGGGACCACATTTGATTCTCGGCTATGACAAATGGTTTTATATCCTTCCCCCGTAGTGTAAACGAGATGAAGTATTCGCAAGGGTAAAAACCTTCGCCGCATTTGTACATTTTGAGGATCATCTACAAGATGGTTTTTTTGCCTTTTATAATTAGTTCAACTTGATGAATCGAATGCCAGGAAGCAAAGGAATGTTTCAAATCGAGTATTACCTTATCTATGAGGAAATCTCTATTCACATTGACGTATCCATTCCATAAAAATGTCGTTTTGTATATATAAGATGATCCATTGAAAGATATTATGTGGTCTCCGGCACAAACTGAGTTGTTGAGCAGCCTCATGGCATAAACTGTGGACTGAACGAACGCAACAAATAATGATAACGATTATTTACCTCCGAGGAGGAACGAAATTGCATTCAATTAAATATTACTTACGCCGATTGTTTGCGAATGACACGATGTAGTCAGTATGTTAATTAGGTACGCGAATATTATCATTTTGGTGCAATACAAACAGTACGAACACCTCTGTGTGAATAGAAGAACCGCTATGAAGGTAAATGCGGCGATTCGCGTGTAAATATCGACACATATATGTAGATGTATAGATTGTAATTTGACCGTGTATATAATTGCTTCGATTTGATATCTAATTGTTTTCGTATTATCGTACATTTCCTGTAATGATAATTAGATTTCAAGCCATTTGTATGCTGTAATAATTTTCAAAATATTAGAGTATTATTTTTTAAATGGAAAAAAGTCGACTAATAAAACACATTGAAAATATTAAAAATTGGTGGGACACCGTGATTATGGCTTTAATTTTATTATGCTCATCATCTTGTCTACTGTTGGTTAACCTAAGGTTGAGAAAGTCTGTGCAAGTTTATTTATGATTAAAACTTTGTCCAAGACATCTTAGATGTTTACCGTCCCGCAAGGTAGGGTAGATGGGCATGTTGAAGGAACCAAGAGATATTCTTGCCTCGACCCCATTTTCAACTCTTTCATGCTTAGAACCTTTGCAAACACGAATATATAACTGTAGATTATTATGTATAAAGCTTTAGTGTACGAGAAAGAATTATAATTATTATTGTTTTAGGTAAGTGGATGTTGAACAATATTACAAGTATGGAAAGAAGACGCCTGTGAGCAATTGCTGCGCGGGGATCGCACCCGAAATACCAAACATAAAATAGTAAGTAGTACTTGTTAAATAATTCCTATGAGGAAACGATCAAATCGAATATTTTTCGTTGATTTGTGGTAAAGAGGAAGTACTTATTAACTTTGCGCTGCGTCGTGTATTGAAGGTCGAAGTGATTGATTTTAAAAATTCACGAAGCGTATGCTAAGGACCTGTGTCTGATGACTGAAAAGCTGAGGCTTGCAGTTGCTTCGAATTACATTAGTACCGTTGTAAACATTTGAGGTCTCCTTATCTCCCCACCTCGCCTTCCAAAATTTGGTGTGGTGTAATAGCTCAATTTTTTATTAAAAACTCAGCAAAAAAAAAAAATTAAATTAAAAGTTGTCAAGTTATTCTAAATGTTTGCGAAAAAATTTTAGCTCTCTAGATTAACACTCCATTCTCACATTTGTGTTGGAGTCTAAACATATATTTTACTTTTTTTTTTATAAAATTAAGTTATTAAAAAAATTTGTAGAATATAAAATTTTTCTGATCTCAAAAATAGCATTTTATTATTCAGAGATAGAATTGTTAATTTTTTTTAATGTTCAAGGTGACTCAAGCATTGAACCTTAGATCAAAGCAGAGAAGCAATAGAGTCGTTAACTTCGTGTATATTTATCGCAAGTCTGTATACTCATCGTATCCTGAATAATACATAATTTCTTATTTATTTTTTTTTTGTTCTTATTTCTTCAATAAAAAACGTATGAAAACAAAATACAAAAAAAGTGATTTCTTCATTTTTTCAAGTTGGTAAAATCGAACATGAAACGAAATACCTTGAAAAAGAAAAAAATATACAAAAAAATAATGATAGTAAAAATTCATGTGTACCTTTCTGACGAAACGAAATCATAATAATAATAATAGTAAAAAATTACAAAACTGACCTTAAAAAAAAATCGCTCTATTTTTTTTTTTTTTTGTAGTATTATTTTATTATTAGGAGAGGCTAGGCGATTGGAACAACGTATTTTTGGCTCTATTAATTATATGAATATTGTTATTAATTCCCAAAGGATTATTTGATTTAAAATAATGTAAAATATTAATATGAATATTATAATTATAATCAATAAAATGTTATTATTTTTTTCTTGTTGCTTTATACATATGTGATGGCGTCTGGTAAAAGGGAACTAACGACCAAAAGCGAAATTGTTCAGGAGAGCAGTTTTAAGTTTAACAAAATCTAAAAAATTCAGAGTGAAAAACCCTTAGGTCCCTTTCTTTTGGAAAATTTTTTTTCGATCTCATTTACTCAAAATTGACTTTTGAGGTCTGGGATCACTTCCATTTAAATTTTAATGAAATTTCGAATCAGAATCAAAAATAAAAAAATTTTTGACCGTCCTACCTTTAGGTCCCTTTTACTGGACGCCGTCGCATAATATATGATATTAAGCCTGTATAATTACTAACACTTTCACGCCCAGTGTGAACGGGTTGGGGGGGGAGTGAAGAGTCTGTATTAGGTTGTGTAGCTGAAGATGATTTATAAGGAGGAGAATTTTTTGTATTTTTATCTGCGAGTCTGGGATGAATGATCGAATTTTTTATTTTTTGAAGCTGATATTTTCATTTTTTTATTTCAATTTTTAAAGAACATACAAAACCAGGGATGTCTGGCTAGCTAATAGCCATTAGCCATTAGCTAAACGATTTTTCGCATTTTAGCCATTAGCATTAGCTAGCTAATCAGCAGAAAAATTTAGCCATTAGCTAGCAATAGCCAATCAAATTCGGCTAATTCAATGACTAATAGAATACATTTAGTGTGAAAAAAATTAGAAAAATAGATTACTATAAAATTACTAATCTTATTATACTAAAAGAATTCTGTGAAATTTTATTCCTATGGGGACTCGCTGAGATGGGGTTTCTAATGTTATAAAGAAAACTAGGGCAGCATCGACCTTTGGCGTCGCGAGTTTAGCCAGCGTTAGTCTTCCTATCATTATTTTTTTTTTACCTACTTACGTTTGAAGCGATTTTTAATTGGTTGATTCTCTATGTATGTCGGTGTGGCGTGCGTACAGCGCGCGTATGTGCGCATCATAGCACGGTTCAGTGACTTTGGCGCGCTTTTTGTTTTTCGTGTTTTATTTTCGTTATTCTGTATTTTTTTTTCTTTTCGAAATTAAAATTTTTTGAATTCTTCTAGCCATTAATTTTCTTGATAGAATGATCAATAAAAATCAGGTAATAATATTGGGTCATGAGCTCGTGACTTCGCGTCCAACGCAAGTTAAATGAAGAGTAAATCTAAAATTTTCGTTCTTTTAGCATTAACATTTTAATTTTTGGTCAACTACCTATTATTATTCTACGAGATTTTCTAAGGGTTTGCTTTATTTTTCTCACCATTCTACATAATATTTTAGCGAAGGGATTGTTATTTTTAATATACGTTTGACGGATTAGTGAATTTCAAGTTTGATATCCCTGATATTTCTTTCTTTCTTTCTTTTCTTTTTTTATAAGCTTTATCAGCGCTTTAAACTAGAACTCAAGGGGTTAACGCTTTTTCAAATGTTGATTAAATTTTTCTCATCGTATTATTATAGTATACATACATAGCGAAGAGAGGATTCTTTGAAACATTATATTATACCGTGCGTCCAAGTGATTCGTTGATAACATAATGAGAATTAAACTATAATTTTTAAATTAGAAATCATTTTTAAAATTATTTCAGTGAATTTTAAGGCTGATAAATTCATTTCAACAGCATTACAATTTCTTTGCATTTGAAAAAATCAATTTTAAGTAATTGGAAAAAGATTTTTTCGCTGATTGTATACGAATCACTTGGACGCACGGTATGACAGCTTGCGGAATTTAATACTTCATTTTATACTAAATACCTACCTAATTTGTTTTAAAAAAAGCAAGGTTAGATCTTTCAAATGAGTTGAATTCTTAGCCAATGTTCTATTTGCTGTTACTTACATTTTTTAAATTTTTTTTTTTTTTTTTTTGTATAATTATTGTAATTATTTTCCAACGCTGGCAATATTCTAAATAATATCCAATATCAGTTTCCATTTCAGCGATTTTTTTTTTAAACAGATTTCTTAATACCTACACTTTTCAGCAGCATAATCATTTTTTGTTTTTTACTTTTTTTGTGTGATAAAGAAATATGTATTAAAAAAGGTTTCAAAACATATAAAATGTTTTATCAGATTTTCAAAAACTTGATCTTATGTTTCAAACTAAATAAAATTTTTTACATGAATTTTATTAGAGGCTTTTAAGGTGGGATCCTCATTTTGTTGCTTTAAGAGATAGAGCGTTGGTTAGCGTCGGTTTCCAATTTCCGAAAGTAACAAAATTTTGAATCATGAAAACTAATAGGTGTCCATTTCATAATTTTTCCATCTCTTCGCCTTTTATTTTGATGATATTATTTAAAGTTTGCAGAACTAAAAATATGAATTTTGGGGTTTCCTTTTCATTATGTATGAATTTTGAGTGCGAACAGAGTCCTATATGAGATTCTGAAATTTTGAATTTTTCTATATTTATTTTAGGTTTTCTTCATCAAATATATGTTGAAAAACTATTTTTCAGAAAAACTCTTTTTTTTTTATTGCGGATATTAGAAAAATGGGTTCTACAACGAACAACAGGTAAAGCTCTTTCTATGATCTTCTTAGTAGGTACTCATTTCAGCATGATTCAAACTAAATTCTTTTTTGAAAAAAATACTTTTTGAAATAATTTTTTTTTTTTGGAAAAAGAGTAAAAAAACACAGAGCTTGAAATTGGTAACAAATTTGCCCTCTAAAACGTTTTTAAAAAAAGCCTGAAAAGAGCAAAACTTCGATCCAAAATGAAACGGATTTTCCATTCGGATACGGATTTGGATTCCGTTTCTGATTTTCAATCATTTCTGATTTAGATTCAGTTTCGGATTTCAATCTTTCAGATTTTTGCATTAAGGATTTTGAGCCCTGGCCGCAACGGGGAAACTTACCCAAAGTTATGCTGTCATTGAGGCAGTGCTTTGGAAAATAAGTAGGTAAATGCCAAAAAGTTGATATAAAAAAAAAGAAATGAAAAATAAGCGACCTCAAACAAAGACTTTAAAACATGTTTAATTTCAAATCATTTCGTTGCCTTATTCTTCAGAAAAATGCTACCCAGGGCTGTAATAACGGTAATGGAACGTAACAGAATAACAGAACGTAACGGGCAATTTATTAATTTCAGTAACGGAACGGAATGGAACATAACAAAACGAAATTTTTGAGAACTGAACGTAAGGGAACGTAACGGATCAATTTTGTTAGTGGTCCGTTATTTTACACTGTTTTCATTTTTTGAAATTTGAATGTTGGCAAAATTGTTCCTAATACCGTACAAGTCCAGTGCAATGTGAATTTTTTGATGTGAAATTGAAATTTGATTGTTTGTCTATCATCGATAAAAAAATAATAATAATAATAAGACGAAACTTAAACTAATAACTTTATCAACTCGAACTGAAAAGGAGGTAAAGAACAGAATAAAATGTAAGGAAACGGAACCTTCAAAGTTGGAACGTAATGGAATGACCCAGGAATGGATACCAGATCGAGAACGGAACGTTAAACGATCCGTTATTACAGACCTGATGCTACCAATGAAAATTATATTTTCATTAGTAGTATTTTTCTCAAAATGTTACATGATAATTCCACTTCACTTTTATTGTTCGGACTTTGGACTGGCCTTCATGTGTGAATGCTCGAAGTACTGTAGCGACAATGTCGCAACAACTGGACCATTTTATTCGCTTTAATTATACATATTTTACTCTTTTACTGAATTTTTTTTATGCTTTACCACTTCAACGATTCTATCAGGATTCTAAATATGAACACTGGGGTATTATTTATTGATTTTATACACATAATGGAATTGTAAAAATTGTTGCGCTTTTTACTCAACTTTGCGATATTGAAAAGTCTCAAGCTATATCAGAAAGACAGTATTCTAATATTCACATGAGAACATTGGTTCTTACTTCATTCCTTCATAACTTTACAATATTATTTTGCGACAATGTCGCAACGGGCCTACTAGTTTTAGATAGAAAAAAATGAAAAAAATAAAAAATCATTTTTTTTTTGTGTTTGTGCATTGCATTTTTGTCATTTTGTCCACAATTAATGCCTGCTGGTAATGCCATGTGTCAAGCGTAATTGAAAAAAATCGAAAGTTCAATTTTTTGCTTTTGTTTTTGCCGCTTTTTCAATTTCGACTTGGAGTTCTATTCTTCTATTTTACATTTGAATGTTTGAAGTTCATAAATTATGGTCAATTTGTCACTCAAAATTATGAAATTGTGAATTTTTCATTAATAAGAATAGCTCCAAACCAATCTGTGTTGATTAGAAAGTATTTTTCGTATGATGCGAAAGAAAAAGTGACAGTGTGTTTGGTGAATAAAGAAAACATCTTTAATACTTTTTATTTGAAGAGTTTTATCATTTTATGTCATTTCATGCTTGTTTTCCTAACTTGTTAAAAAAATTATGTATAATTCGATCATTTGAAACTTTTAAAAAAAATCTACAGATCAAGACGAGTGTTTTGAGGTATCACTCGACTTTTTAAAAATTAGCCATTAGCTAGCCATTAGCTAGCCAATCGCGGGAAGTTAGCCTATAGCCATTAGCTTTAGCCAAACCATCAATTTTTTTTAGCTTTAGCCGTTAGCTTTAGCCAATTCGATTGGCTAGACATCCCTGTACAAAACATAAAACAAAATAGTAGCTTCAAAAAATTCATGCTTTTTGAAAAAAAAAAAAAAAAAAAAAAAAATTAAAAATTTTTTCAGAAGTATCTTATTTGGGTTATACCATAACAATAGTAACTTGAAAAAATTCACGATAAAGAAATTTCGAAATTTTCTTGTAATTCAAGATGATTTGATTTTTTTAATTAAGTTAATGAATATTTTCATCAGCTGAGTTTTCAACTTAAAAACGATAGCTATTGCAGCCTACCTGATTTGGGAAGGAGAGCTCTCCAAATATTTGCGTTTCAGACCATTTGTAATTTTTTATAATTTTGAAATTTATTAGTTGAAAATAACTGGTCTCCTTGTTTCATGTTCTTTCATATTTTTAGTGTTTTCTTCCATGTTAGTTTTTATTAATTTGAAGAGGTGAAGAAATTTCTTTTTTTTGTATTTATTCGTTTTCATATTATGTTTTCTATTAAAGAAATATGGACAAAAAAAATTATAAGAGAAAAAAAGCATTCAAGTTACATATACTATTATCACTATACAGTACTCAACGGCATACGAAGTTACACGACTCCGTTGCTCCTCCGCTTAGAATCCAAATTCTAGTGTCCTAAGTAATTTTTATTCAATTTATACTATATTTATAAAATGATTAATAAACGTGTAATAGATAGGTCGAATATGTTGCATGGCTTTAATTTTTTTGAGCACTACTTTGAAATCGAAGCTCAGTGAGAAATTATGTTTTAAAACGTGCTGTTGGAGTTACTTTATGAAATGAAAGTTGAATATTAGAGATAATTGTGTAGCCCCATTGGTTTTCTAGTCGGTCATTTTGATTGATTCCCACCGTTCGAAGAACACGTTGGAATTTGGTAAAAAAAAAAAAAAAAAATGGTATTTCGAACAGTATTATCTCGAAAGCTCCCGAGTGCAAAGTGATGTTAACGTCTGCTACATTGTGTTGAGATTTTCGATTAGAATTCCTTTCCGGCGAACTTATTTGCGGTACTAGCGATTGGTCGGTTGTCTTATAAACAACGTCGACCCTCTTCTAATTTCAGACAACGGACACAAAACGAGCGGTATTACTTGAATTTAAAACTCGTCGAGTAAAACCGATAAATGATTTATTTCGAGATTCGATTGGGTGGAGTTATCGTCCGCTGTCGCTGACCTAGCGAAACGCGACAGGAATACAAGAGTAGGAATGCCCGTTCGTTTGTTGGTTTTATCGAATTTTCAGTCATTCTGAAGGAAATACCTGCGGTGAGGCGAAGACTGAAGGAAAATTTTGTGATTCAGTCGACGAACTTTTTGACACCTGATTTTGTAGAATGCCTGGTAACGTAAACTTCGTAATTTTCCTCCTCTGTAATGGATGTAGCAGGAAGGGAGCGAAATTTAATTAGCCTTTGGTCGTGGAAGAGTGTATGTACGTGAACGTGTATTAATTGAATTTGTTGGCGCAAAAATTGAATTAATTCTGTGTCAACTGTAGCTGGGAGCCGAGTCCGGTGTACGTGGTTGCGATGCATTTCTCTTATCTGGAAAAGGACGCTCGTTTAATTGAATCCATAACTGGTGTACACTGTACACATTGAGAAAAAAATCTTAATTAATTTAATTTCAACTAAGCGAGACGTCTTTTAATAAAAGTGGTTACGTTATGGACGAAGGGTGAAATTATTTGTCAATAAATTTATAACGAATGAAACTACAAGTGTACTACGATGAAGGGGAAAAAACACGGTGATTGGATTTTAATGAATGAAACTGAAAATAACGAAGGCTACTGAAGAGTTGATAAATAGAATAGAAAATCGATACTACGTTAACCCTCGAATTTATCGTACGACCATGTTTTTCTTATTAGGAGGTTTCCAATCAACGACCGCGTTTACCAAACGACGACAATCTTATCTAGACGGCGACAAAATAGAAATCTTTTATCAGTGAAATTATTATTGCGGAGAAGTGTAAATAATGTAAATTAGGTCACTGTGGCGCGACCGTACGATGAAATTTTCGCTGTTAGAGTAGACGACTCGATGAAACCGCGTCGCAGTATCGAAAATAAGAAGGAATACGAAAATATTTTACGCGACGAGGCATCATCGGTTTTAATTAACCTCACCTATGGTCGGGGTTGGCGAGGCGACGTAAGAATTTTATTTTTAGCCAGCGCGACGATTCCGCTACGCAAGAAGGCAGACGCCGATTCCAACTTATATACGGTGGTCGTTTAGTGAACGTAAAATATTATCGATTCGATAGCAGGAAAAACGCACGTATACTTTCTCCTCGTGCCGATGACGTAGACGCGACTGGCGCGGAATTTAAATGAAAAATAGCCGATGGAGTCTTGTATGTGGCGTTTCCGATGAGGCTTTTGTGTGTGCTAATACTCGTTCGCGTATTGCTATCGTTGGATGGGAAATTGGGTGTGTATGGTTGAACTCTTTAGAGAAGAAGAAATTAAGTTAAATTGGTGGATATCGATATCACTAAGTATATTTAAAACGTGGAAAAAAATTGAAATCGATTTAAAAATCAAAACTCATAGGTGGAAAAAATGATAAATTTGCCTTGAAGAGATTTCGGATAAATATTAAATAATTATTTAAAAACATACTTGATTATTGATTAAAGTTTTGAATCTTCAATACCACACGTTTTTAGGGGGGACATCTTGAGTGAAAAATTGATGGATAGTTTTCTTGCCAAGACTTGTATTGATCAGTTCGAACAATTCTTTAGTATGTTTATGGATCCATGTGAAGACATTTCAGTAAAAATCAACATCTCTTTACCTCTTTTATTTTCTAACCAAAACTGATCTTTTCCAAATTTTTTTAACTGAGTTTTCAATAAAAATGGTAGCTATTATACCTACCTGATTTGGGGAGGGGAGGGCGTCTTCAAATTTTTACGTTTCAGACCAATAATTTAGTGAAAGACTGTTCTTGACATTGCAAAAAAAGTACTTTTTTATTTTTTCAATACACCTCAAAATGACGAATCACTCAAATTTTGAGGGGAGTGAAGAAGGAGCAAATAGCTCAAACGTTTTGGTTTTGA